>JAMKPZ010002256.1:0-49463 GCA_024699675.1 Amphibolis antarctica
TTAGCTTAAGTTTATATCTATAAATAGGAAATCATTCCATTATTTCACACAACTTTTTACACATCTCCTTCACACGACTTGTGCACTCACTCTTCACAACTTTTGCTCTCACGTACGGACTCGTTTTGAAAGCCATTGGTGATCCGAAAAAAGATCTTGAAAGTGCCAAAGTTTAAAGCTTGTTTCAACGCATCCTGCGAAGTGAACTCATTTTGATTGATTGTAAGGGATTGGGATTTTGTTTTTCTTGTTGGTTTGGATGTGTGTTCTATCAAAACGCACGTGGATTGCTCTGTGTTGGAGAGTTCAACTATAAACTCTCAGTGTAGTGTCGGTTGGAGGATTCGACCTTAAATCCTTGGTTAGTTGGAGGATTCGACTTTAAATCCTTGGTTGGTTAAAGAATTCGACCTAAATCCTTGGTTGGTTGGAGGATTCAACCATAAATCCTTGGTTGGTTGGAGGATTCAACATTAAATCCTTGGTTAGTTGAAGAATTCAACCTAAATCCTTGATTGGTTGGGAACTGCGATTACAAACTCTTGTGTAGGTTGATTGCAGGGTACGACCACAAGCTCTTGTTGTAATTGGTTGGGTATGCGATCATAAACACTTGGTTTGTAATAATTTTAGTAGTGATTAGATTAGACTCAAACTTCATAAGCTTGGAGGTAGACGTAGTCAGTTGGTGAACTACCTAAAAATCTCTGTATGTTTTATTTCCGCTCCATTTTTGTTTTGAAATTCGTATTCAGTTTTGTTGCGAGTTATTTAGTTTTGTTTCCACATCGATTTGATTAGTCACACTTTGTTTATTTTGTATTTCGATTGAATTCATACCAAAATTCGTTTAAATTTGAAAAATCACTATTTACTCCCCTTTTAGTGGTCGTGATCGATCCTAACATGACATTTAGTGGAAAATAAAAAAGAATGAATCTGCATTTGTGGGAAGCAATGACAATGAGACTAAGGTGCCCAATATAAAAAGAAGGAAGAAATGAATTGGGGTCTACAAGGTGTAGAAAACCCAAAGTTCCAACAAATGAAACCAAAAAGAGAAAGCAACAACAACAAAGGGATACAAGAGTTAGGAGTCAACCTAGAGAACCAAATGGCCAGCTATAATCCCACAAAAGTAGTTGACCAAACCACAATAACTAAGCTGATAATGTACATCAACGTCCATGACACCAACCATACTCCAATCAAACAAAAAAAATTCTATGTTATATTGATCCCATGTTTCACGATCAAGTGACCTACTCCATGATAAAGTCATTGACTTGCAAGTGACAACCAAATAATTAATGAAATAGCTGATCGGGATCAATTTTTGAAACCTTGGTGTTAGAGTCATGTTACCAATACCCATTATGTATATAGGTCTCTGAGTAAATGGATATCCACTTTCCCATATTCGTGCATATGTAACTAACTCCATAAGAAAAAGACCCTCTTTTCTCTTCTTCACAAAAACCATCACCCACAATAATTCCATGCAAGGCTTTTGCATGACCATCACTGCCAGTTCCATGACAAAGACAACTTTAACAAATCATGGGAATCCAAAGGCAACACCCACATTAAGATCATAAAAATCCACATCAGAGATCATTCACAACAGAGTGCACAAAGCACATGAAGACCCTCACTTCCTAACTTTTGACTCCCCATTTTTCTCTTTCTCTTCTTCTCAACTTCTTTTCCACTTGCCTTCCTGATATTATCTTCTGTTGCAGTAACCTTTTGCCATTTTTGTTTTCATATAAACTTCTTTAATGTCTTCTCATAGACAAAGAAATGAACATTTTTTATTTGTACATAAATAAAACATTTCCAATTTTAGGTTCTCACTTTTTTATTAACATCAAAAGGTAACTACATTTAATATTAAATTCCTATATGCTTTGTTGATAACTTTGAATACATGATTTTGTGTTTAGCATCAAAAGGAAGGCAATCACACTGGAAATATATCATACAAATTACATAGATGTCTACACTGCTTTTGTTATCTAATTCAATGAATGAAACAACATTTACACGCTATGCCTGTATTTATTCAATGTTAATTTAAACTGTTTCTCCAATCAAAATATTGCATCATGTCCTGCCTCTCAGAGTCTCAGACTTTGGAAGGAGCATCACCTTTCATTACCTTTTTCCTTGAATATTTTGCCAAAGCAAAAGATCCAAGAATCAATTCAGTGAACCACATCATAGAAAACAAGAGCTACTTAAAGGCAACTGCAGTTTGGAAATGTATACCTTGTAAGCTATAGCAAGGGAAGTTGTTGCTTCTTGAATAGTGAAACGAAGTGACTGATCCTCCACTCTCAATGCATTAAAAAGCCGCAAAGCCATGTCAATTTTGTCTCTGGAGAACACAAGCTATTTTGAGTTTCAAATGAAAGGTAGAGTATATAGACAACATGTTGCTGAAAATGGCCTCTACCTAAAGAGCTGTGGCAAGCGAACAGCAAGTAAGCCAATGGCTTGATATGCAAAGCCTTTAACATCCATAGAAATTAATTCTAATACATAAAAAAGCCATATATGTTACCAATAGAGAAAATCATATGATAAAGATGGTTGTAATTGACTACAACACTTAGTTGCTATAGATGCCTTTTTTCCTAAAAGTAAAAGTAGGATTAATAATTTATGCATGAAATACATACCTGAAGTATTTAACTGGTTATCAAGGGATCGTAAAATTCCACTTAGGATAACAGGACCCATAAGAGTCAATTGTTCTTTGGTAGCCTGCATAGAGAAAGAATTACGAAAGTTCAATATAAATGGGAATTATCGTTTAAACCTTCATTAAACTATCATTTTTCATCAACAAAGTTGATCCTCGAACTCTCTTCTCCTTCTTCTTCTTCCTCCTCTTATTATAAACAAACCCAATACCTTAGGCATTGATATGATTTGAGAATCGGATAAGACATGATTCAAATTTGAGTATCCAATAATTATCAAAATATTATGTTAGATATGGCATTAAATGAATAACATATTTATAAGATTCAAAATAACACATTCAAATGTCCTAAAATAGGCACATAAGCCACACATAACATGATATTGTAACAATAAAATGTGAATACAAATTTTCAAAAAAGTTACCCTAACTATTTTGGTAACATGTAACCAAAACATAGCTTATCAAAACCATGTTGTTTACTTAATGAGTGTGTGTTGCACTTAAAGAAAATTACAATTATTTTCTTGTTAAAAATACAATAAACATTCTATGTGGTGTGCTTAAAAAGAATCCAAGAGAATCCTTGTCATATTGTGTCCAACACATGTCAGGTGCGGACATGATGTATGTTTACATGAATACATGCTCCCTAGCCTATACCTAGTTCTCCATCAAGACCAACCACCCAAGATAATGGAGTATTTTCCAATTCGTTAAAATATATTAGTACTAAGAGTCCATTTAATTTCTCATTAATGAATCAAATGGATATTTGTTCAACTTAAGCATCCTTTTTTTTTATCTTAAGCATCCATTAACCCCTATATATATGTACCAAACATCTCATTAAAGATTAACACATCATTTTCTCTTCTCTCTAATTTCACATGGTACAAGTACCAAGGGAAAATGCAACCCCAACCTTAACCACATTCCCAGCACTCCACCACCACCGACGACCACCCGTCCACCCCTCCACACTCCCTCCACCTGACCAAAACTCCAGAATCACTTCCAGCCCCCTGCAGCAGCCCCTCCTGTCTAAGGCATTGATTCCATCCCCACCCAGTCATAAGCTACCACACTTCTGATTACCCTATGGTCTAGACAGTTATCATATATTCCTGTTCCTTGTGTGTGGATCTCACTTTGGCCACATTATGTGCCCCCAGTGAATGGCAATTGAGTCCAGGAGATTGTGAACAGCCTTTTTGCTCTATTTCTTCATCTAATCGGACAACATTTTGCAGTTTTCAGTCTTGATTGGAACAATATCATTGTTTGAAATGGCATCCAGTGATTCCAAACTCAATAAAAAATTATTTGTTATGTACTCCCTGATTTAAGACTTTTGTTGCCACCAACTAAAAGGGGTGCACCTTAAACATCCTTCTCTTGATGTAAAGGATGCCATATACAAGGGTTAGCATGTAGATGATGCAGCAGTTGTGACATGGTTGACCAATAGTATGGACCTCTCCATCACCCAATGTGTTATGTTCATCCAACAAAGATCCAAGACATCTTGACGAATGTGCATGGACATGAAAAATCATCAAAAGGCTATTTCAGGTCCATGAGCTGTTTTTCATGGTTCATCAATGGGAGACATTAGTTAATGATTACTACACCTTTCATGCATTGATTAAAATGTTTGACATCCATGGATCCGCCAACCATCAAAGACCAATATAACTTAAATTGTAGTTGTACCCTTTTAAGTAGTTGTTTAATCTTAAAATGTCAACCAAGCATTGACTGTTTTACTCTTGATCAACATATTTTCTCTCTTTAACCAATGCAACTATTCTTTCTTCCAACCTTACTTCTTGTTTTATTACTTTAATAAAATATAATAGATATAATATATAACATATTAGTGTAATATAACATAATATATTACAAATTCACAATATATATGAGAAACATGTCAATATAATATATAATGGAAAAACATATTGCAATAATATATGATATATTATATTTTAAAAAAATTTATGTATGATTTATTATGTAAAATATCTATATAGGTATAAATGAAAAAATATTCATATTTGTATGGCAGTCATTTTATAAAAAACACTGCATAAAAATGCTACACGAACTAAGCACCACTATTGCTTATTCAAAAATGCTTAAAAACACTAGAAAATGTTACACAAAAAGCATCTTATCCAAAAATGTCTAAAAATGTTTCTTTTTCCAATAGGTCAACCATCATAAAAACACCCTTATCAACTGTCTATTACTAGATTAGTTTCAAAAGAAACTTACTACTAGTAGTTAGTTTCAAAAAAAGAAAATTTCTACTACCATGTACTATTGCATCCCATTTTGTCATAGTATCATTTTTCCCTTGTCATAAAATATAATTGAATATTAATAAAAATAAGTGAAACCACAAACCTGATTACTTTAAATGAATTTTTTTCCCCACAATTTTACAAAAAAAACTATTACATAGTTGACATTTCAAACAAAAATACTTACATGTTTGAACACCCAAACTGTGAACTCCATTCCCAGTTGCTTCAACTTAGTAGTAGTTTCACTTCCTAGAAAACAAGAAACATTTTTGAATATTAACGTTATAAATAATCAGAAGAGATATAAAAAATTTAAAAAAACTGTTGTCAAAAAGTAAAATTGTGTATGCTGTCTGAAGGTAAAAAAACATGCTAGTGAGAAACCTTTTGTATGGTTGGAAAAAAGAAAAAAGAAACCCAAGTTATGACTAATTGAATATCCACCATCCCTCCTAGGACAGCAATCAAAAAGGGAAAGGTGACCTGGAACATTTCCTATTTTATCAAATCCAATCAACTAATGTGAACGCATTGACTCCTACCACTCTTTCATCAGCTTTCAACAAAAAAAGGTGGTTAAAAACCATAGTTATCAAGGCACCAAGGCACTCTCATGTTAACCTTGGGGGCCAATAGTGTACCCTTCATACTAACAAGAATGATTTGGAATTTGTTTTTGTTAATAAAAAATTTGCAGATTCAAGGCATTCAAAAGATAAAAGAAAGATTTTCTGGTAAATGTCTTATATTCTGAATTTCTGCAAGACAAGTACACTTATGGCAAGGGCTAGGAGTGGTCATCTTGTTGATCAGAAGCCTGCAATATTCCTGTTGGATCTGCTGTTATACTTACTAACAATTACTGTTATCAATCAGAAGCCTGCTTTACTTGCATGTGAAAAACAGATACTCAACATCTTCTGCTTCATCACAAAGGCTAAAAGCAATAAGATATCTACAATGTAATGCAAAATGGGGATATTAGATGAATGATTGCCAACCATCCAACCTGAAAACCAGCCATCTTCCAACACATTTTCACACGAGTCCAAGATGTGTTCCATCCACTAAATCCAAACAAGCAGAAAACCATAGACGGCCAAAGCATCTAATAAAATCCTAGAGCTGATGTTGTAAAAACCTAGAAGTAGTCCTAATTTATTAGGGCATTTGCATTTGTCGAGCAATTCTTGAGGTGTAATAAAACCATCTGAAAGAAAGTGTCCCCAAGAAAGTTGTTTAGCAAGGATGAATAACTCTCTCAACCACCACCAGGAATCGAATAGTTAGAATTTTAGTGATGATCTCCGTGGGGATATTCAATAGACAATGGGCCAGAAGTTGCCAATGCCTTCAGCTCCATGTTTCTTAGGGATAAGAAAAATAAATGACTTGTTGATAGTTTCCAAGCCACCATTACGCACCCTTAACTCTCATGCAAGAATGTCATAAACTCCTGGAAGAAGGGGGTAAACCATCCAATCCAGGAGATTTGTTGTAAACATTTCAAAAATGACCCACCTAACCTCTTCTAAGCTTATCTCCACAATCAAATGAGTCTGATCCTCTTCCAAACGAGATTAACAACATGGCTTCCATCCATCTTGCCTCTTAAAAAGAGGCCTTGAATTGTGTGACGCCAATTTCATCTTCTTTCCCTTTGAGAACAGAACCAACAATCCTCACTATTGAGATATTGTTTAGCCATCTTTTGGAACTGGCACTCTTGTGAAAGAATTTAGTATTATTGCTTTGCAATACTCATTTCAGCAATATGATTCTACCCTCAAGACTGAGGCATTTTCCCCACCATCCTACTAATCACCTATCTACTTTGTCAATTAAGAACTGTCAATCCGTAGTCATAGGCTTCTGAAAGTATAATGGCAACCCTAGATATTTGATAGGTAGATTAAAAATTCTACAGTATAAAGTATCTGAGAATTGCTAACCAAAACTTCTGGCGTATTGATCTGAATGACTAAACTTTTGCTGTAATTCACTTTTAATCCAGAAATTAGTTCAAAGCAACTTAGAAGAAACTAGAGCCTGTGTGCTTGTTCTAGTGTGGCACCGATGAGCATAAGAGTGTTGTCCACGTATTGACAATGAAGAGAGGTACCTTGGACTTCCCAAAGTGCCAGCAATCCAACCATCCATCATATACAGCATGCATTGTCATAAAAGTCAGCACATAGACAGCTAGCCTACATCTGCTAACTCCAAGTCTTCAATCCAGGAGGAAAAGCTACGCATATCCTCTGTAATGCTGCACCCAATCAACCTCTCCTCTGGCCCTCTAATTCTGTTGAAACACCCAGCCAATATCCATGGATGTTCCCATCATTGTCTAGAAAAAGAAAGCACCTCCAGCAGCAAAGGTTTGTCCATGCTACATGTTGACCATAGACATTAGATATAGTCAACATCCTGCCCATATAAACATACAAGAACACTGTGGAAATTGAATATGCTCCAACCCATAAAATCAACCACTTTGAAACTGCCATTTCACAAGCAGTGAGAATACCTTCCAAAGGGCCAAAACAGCCTATTTATTGACAAAAGAATTTAATTTTTCACCACCATTGTAATGAAGAAATGTAGGATCTATTTCCCCTCTTTGTTTTCTGTAGACAAAGAATGTTGACTTTGTTCTCTCCCACCATTTCACATAACAACCTCTGTTTTTCCCTATCATTGCTCCCATGGATGTTCCATCATAGCAGCTTCATCTATCAAACATGATCAGACACCCTACTTTCCTCCACATCAAGCAAACTCCATGCTCTTCTAAAGCAGGTGATTTGCCTATTTAATTTAATACCCACTCCTATTTAATTTAATACCCACTCCCCGTGCCCTCCAGCATAAGAGATCATCAGCCCAAACCGGAGGTGCATGCCCCTCTCCCAGCAGAAGAGGGTCACAAAAGGAGTATTGCAGGCTGCCAAATGTGTGTTGGTGTGTTCCACATAGCTTGATCCTGGCTCATTGACTTCCATGTCAGATCCTACCCAAGAAGCTCCTCCAAGCTCTACCATGTCAACTACCAATTCTCCAGTGTCTCTATGAGGGTTCAAACCTTATCCATCAAGATAACAGGGCCTGGATTGTGAGAAGTCACATATCCTTGCATATAAGCCTCAACAACACTTGGACTGGCCCAACGCAGAGCTTGCTGCTTCTTCATTTCCTCAATACCACCATTATGCATCAATGTCTCCTCCAACACGACATTGCCAGGCCCATCTTGCACATTAGCTTGCCCATTGGGCCCATGATTATGCATATTGAAAATAGGCCCTATGAGAGTTTAATGTAATATATTAGTTTTAGAGTTAAGTGTATATTAAGGTTTGTGTTATAAGTAAGTTTAATCTCACATTGGTTAAGCATTAGTTGTTGTCCTCATATAACCTCTATATAAAGAAGTTTTATGTTTATGAATAAGATATATCAATCTTCCACCTATTGTTTTCTTTTTATTTCTCCACATGGTATCAAAGCTTAGGTTTTGAGAATTCACTTATAAAAAAAGCACTAGGTGGGAGGAGAAAACCTAGCTGCCACCTTCCTCCTAACCACTCACAATCCATTGGCTGCCTCCCTCTTGATTTCTAATCCCTCTCTCTTACCTAAATAACCTTAAAATCCCTTTTATCATCATCACTAGATTTCCAGTAGCCTGTTCTTTCTCTTTGATGTTAGTTACATCATTGGTCTTCCAACGGGTTTTTCCTTCTTTTCTTTGCTGCTCTTTGACAATCCCCCCTTTTTCTATCACTACCTCACTACCTTTAAATGACAAAGTCTTTGGTCACTCTTTGACAGTTTCCCTCTTCTTGTTGCCACCTCATAGCAACACTTAAGACGACAGTCTCTCGCCGCTCTTTGACGATCACCCTCCTCACTATAATACTCCAGATGATGAAGTCCCTCGTGATGCTTCTACTTCTCCACTCTTTTGCTAGGGATCAATGTGTCCTCTGACTATTGCGAACTCCTCTCTCTGTTGTGAATCCCTCCAACAACATGATCCTCTATCACATACCACTGCACCCATTACAATTACAAGTGAATGGTTGTAGACAAGAGGAAAGGATGATGGAGAAGAGGAAGGAAAAAGAGGGAAAGAGGGAGAAGATGTTGTGGAACACATGTAAGTATTTAACAAAAGGGAGAGAGAGAGAAGGGGAGAAGAGTAGTGTAAAAAAACAGACAGTGGAAGTATAAATAAATAAATAAATTTTACAAAAAATTATGAAAAGGAGAAAAAAGGTAGAAATTTTTTTAATATTCTATTATCTATCATCCAACCTTTTTCTTAGGGTTTATGGATATCTTATATTAAAAATCAATTTTTTTTTGGAGTTTATTAATACCTCACATTAAAAATCCCTACTTTCTCTTAAGGTGTATGGAATACCTCATATTAAAAATCCATACTCTCTTTTAGGGTTTATGGAATACCTTAACTTAAACATTCACACTACTTTCTTTTGAGATTTATGGAATACCTCATATTAGCAATCCACATTAAATTTTTCTTATTTAATGATCGATAAAAATTATATTTGTAGGGGCATGTATTTAAATCTCTCAGTATATTTACTTCCATAATATTGCAATTACTTTTAGATCTCTGTCTATCCTGTATCTTCGTTGTTCATTTTGTTATAATTTTATTTATATATGAGTTTATTACAAATTGGATGCTCCAACTTAAAGGAGAGTGTTAAAGTTAAGTGTGTATTAAGGTTTGTGTTGTAAGTGGGTTTAGTTCTACATTGGTTAAACATTAATTGTTATCCTCATGTTAGCTTCTATACAAAAAGGCCTTATGTTTATGAATGAGATATATCAATCTTCCACCTATCTTCTTATTTCTCCACAATTATTGTGTTTATTATGTCTAAATGGCTTAATGGATATCCATTTATCTTGGGAGTCCATTACTCCCATATATATTGTGTTTTCTCTCCAAATCACAACCAAAGAGCACATTCTTTCTGCCAATAGCTGTCAGCATGGTGTAAGGCTACCCCCCCCCCCCCAACAATTTCCATAAATGGAATAGATCTGGAGAAGATTGATCAACTGATTTTTGAATTTTGACTACTACCACTTCTTCAATCCATTCCCAAATCCTCTCTCTTTCCTCATCCATGAACTCTTTATTTGCAGATTTTGAAAACCTTCCAAAAGCCAACAGCTCATCTTTATCCAAAAGAAGATTCCAGCAATGCAAAGGTTTGTATGCTCCAATGATTCAAGGAGATGCCTAATACGTGGACCCACATGGCCACATCCTTCTACTAGAAGGGGCTGGCCTAGTAACATTCCTAATATGCTATTCTCTCTAGGTAATCTTGACGTGATCAATACTCAAATTGTACTCCCAAAGCAGTTCACTCCAAATGGCATTAGGGAAGTGTATTAGAAAAGCCCCACTAACATACCCATCAATCACTGAGCCGTCAGGTGGGAGCAACTAGCATAATAGTGGCATTATCACAAACAAGGCATTGGTGAAGACCCAAGGACCTTTGCTGAAATTCCAGTGACCAATGAACTTCTATGCTTTGATGCACTCAGCTATCACCATTGATTCCCCCCCTTTTAGAAGTAACTTCTCTTCTTATTTACCTATCATTTGTTTGGGCACACAAAAGTTCTATGATACAAACCTTTACAAAATCAACAAATCACAGGGTCTCAACAATCCCTTGCCACATGACCAATGCTTAAGCATTTCAAGCACTGGTCTTTGCCCCACCATCTCCTTGTCTTCCACATCTTCCCATCAACCTTCTTCCCCCTCCCTCTGATGGAGTTACAACCTTACAAAGAGGAAAGGAAAGGTTGTGCACCACCAAGGACTATATCAGCCTTCTTCTCTACTGGGTAGTAGCCAACCGCCCTTTTCTCTGCTTCCACCTCCTTTTTTTCACCAGCAACGTCTCCATTGTCACTTACCCATCAAGTGAGCATAACAAATTGAAAAATCAACTTCTTTAGTATTGTTAGTTTGATACATTTATGAATTATTTAATTATTAAATTATAATGCTATGTTGATATGGCTGGTTGTACCAACTAGGTCGGAAAAAGGAAAAATAAAACGACCATCAATACACTCTACCGGTTCAATGTATGACCAGACCTAGATTTAAACAAAATAAGGTAAAAAATCAAATAAAAGCAGAAAGATCTAATGTATTTTCCACCATAAAAGGAAGCAGATAACATTTTCTGTACCAATGTCTAATGCTTCTTCATACAAATTGAATCTTGCAAATTATACCAATACACTTGGACAGAAAAATCAATGGTGAAATGGTGTTTCTAATTCTTCACTAAAAGCATTTGATCAAACTAATTTTTCAGTCCAACTTCAAGCTCCTAAGCCTTATATACACCTTAAATCAGGCATGTGTTGATAAAGGAAACATAACCAAAACTGGTTATCATAAGGACAAACAAGAACAAACATCTAACTTTTTAAAAAAGATTTCCATCACTTTTCATTTCCTTTGAATTTCGGAAGAATCCATGCTGCACAAACTCCGCCAAGAGATATTGGGCAAAGACCCCTTTCAAATGATTGAGTGAAAACCAATGTAGATTACACTGTTAAAAGTGACCATTCATCTGGTGGTATTTTTATCAGAAATGATTCAGGTAGACACTTTATCTCTACCAGTTACTTTACTCCAACATCAAGTTTGTTGGCTGGAATTATGGTAGACTGATAGTTCTGTATGCTCTTCAATTAAACAAAATTGTGTGGGACGAAGAGGATCACTAATTACTATCACTAGTGATTCTCTTTAAGTCATTCAACAAATCTACAACAATTCAAAGTGTATCATGACATATAATTATGAAATGGCACATTAGGAGGATCCAAACTGGATGTCTCCATTTTTTCAAGAAAAAACTGATGTCAAACATTGCATGGAAAATTTGAAAAACAAAGTGATACCACCTATTAAGTAAAATTAACAAAAAGAAAAATCACAGATTTAGGACAATGAAGATAACACAAATGATGGAAAAAGCTCTAGAAAAACAATGAGAAACAAAGCATTAGCTCCAGAAATTACCATAAATGCAGCCAAAAATGCACTGCAATGTGGAGGGGAATGCATTTGCAGCTGCAATAGACCGGCAGAAAACAGACATTAGCCGCAGTCTCAATGTAGGACTTGCAGGGATAATCTTTGATTCAACAGCAGTACTGTGGATATCAACTGTACCTGGAACACAGATTTTTAATTTCAGTTTCTGTAAAATTCAGTAAATCAAAAAGACTATATAAATTAGATTGACGAGTCTGTATGTAAAAATTCAGTTGCATCTTTCCCTGAACATAGTTATGGATCTGGTGTATTGGATTTTAATTGATTGATCACTAGTAAAACCACCCATATACAACTGCTAGCTTTTAGAGGGAAGAAATTTCAAAAATTTTAAATTGTATATAAATATATTGGTTAATCGTTGTGGTGCCCACTTGACATGTTAAAAAAAATGTTTCTTTTAACAATTACAAGTAACAACATTGAATTCTTACGCACTTTATTTTTCCTAGGAAATTTGAAAGTACAAATTTTTTAGCATTTTATATTTTATGATAATTCTCGATGTAGATTTTTTTTGAAAATTACTACTTTGAGATAATTCTACAGTATTAATGGAGTTTCAAATCTAAGAGTAAGAGCATAAGTTTTAATGAAAAGTCTTTCAACCATTAAGATATCACTTTAGTGGTCTCAATGTAGGTACAAATTTCCTTTAACAACAAAATTTAACTAAACTTGTAATCTCAATTTTAATAATGTATTTGTGTCACTGAATAAAATTATCATAACATAAATTATTATTTTAATGTTTACGAATACACTCGCTGAAAAATGAAACTGTAATGAAAAATGTTATCGAAAAATTATATTGCTATTTTGAATAACAAATACATTTGTAATAGTATTGCAACAATCAACCTCAACATATTTTATCCTCTCACGGAAGGTAAAATTGTTTTTCTTTTTCGATATTTGGGGAATCCAAACTAAAATGTGCTGGAAGTTGTACGAATTCGAATAAAGATCAAATTGGCAAAGCATAACAAAGATTGGGAGTACCTCTCATGATGAGAACCACAAAGCAAAACCACAATAAGAAAACAAGCATAAATAAGATAACCATTACATTAAAATAAACCATAACAATGAATCACTCATGCTTCGATGGTACCCTTGAAACTAACACCAAATATTCTTCTTGAGCTAGATAAGAGTCAAAAATGGTATACGAATTTTCCCTCCGTGCCTCAGCTCTTTGAGGATTGCTTCTCCTTGGCCTTCTGGATCTTCAAAACCTTCTTGACGATTTTCTGCTCTTCGACCAGGAAGGCTCAGATAATTCTTTCTCTTACAGCTGCTCCAGATAAGACTACTCTGTAAGCTCAGTTAATGGTCCTTCAGTTTCGGGACAATCTAGACCTCTTGTATTCAGCAAGTCTCAAGTGAGGAATCCCTTGGATTCTCTTGCCAGTGATGGGGCATTTGGGCCCCTTGGCCCTCTTCTTGACGTACTGGTAAACGAGCTTTCCACCTGGGGTTTTGACGACGCAGGTCTTGTTAAGACTTGGTGGCATAGCTATGCTGCCTCCGATACGTCAGGCACTGCACCATCTTCTTCTCCATGGAAGGTAGAATTGTAGGCAATGAATATGGTTGTCAGGTTGTCATGATGCATCTCCATTAAAGCATCAACAGTAAAACAAAGCTTCAACAAAGAAGATTCAATCAACATCCTATCACAAGTCATCTAAATCATAGATCTGTACTCTACCACAGTATTTTAGATCTAAACACCACATACCATTTCTTCATCATATCATTAGGTTTCCCCCAAAATATGTATGGTAGTTTGTAGTGAACTTCTTATCACCCCAACATATAACAATACTTGACTTAAAACAACATACATCACAAGTATGCATTGAAACAATAGATATAAATAAGTTTTTGCAATCCACATAAAATAATAGTATAAATAATATAAAATCAAAGAAAAAAACAATATAATCTAAAAAAATTATATAAAAAGGAGCAGCTGAAGCACCAGTCAACTCATATTAATCCTTCACCAAACCTGTCAGCCATACTATGCTCATCATCCATTTGATGCTTCCTATGGTTATCCACCAAGTTTGATGTCTTATACCCCTAATAAAACGAAAGTTGCTGTTGTGGATCAAGTTTTCAGAAGTAGAGATGAAACCATATCCAACTTGCAAGGATACATGCTGATACCAATCCATGCATGCAAATTCACTGGGACAAAACTTCATATACCCATATAAATTTTTCGGTTTTCACCTCAGTTAATAGTATTATTGTATTTATGTTAGCTTCTATAGATAACTCATGGATTATAGATTCTAGCACCTCCCACATATATCTTAGGCTCATCTCCCCTTTTTGATGGACTTTCCAATGTTTCTTATATATCCACCATTACCATTGCTAATGGTCATTCGTGACCTATATATCCAAGCAAGAGGTTGTACAAGCGTCTTTCCAAATCAAGCTAAACAATGTCTTATGACCTGGATTTCCATGTTAATTTATTATCCAATTAAACTACTTTGTAACATTTTTTCCCTTTTATTGTATTTTTTAGGATTTGCAAATGAGGAAAAAGATTGGTTTGGGTCAGAAGCATGGCAATGAGGTCTACCTACTCATTCGTGATAACATAATGAGCAAGTTGCAAGCTTTGATGTCCTCCACTACAGAACCATCAATCCTATGGCACCACTAATTAGGGCACCCTTCATATTAGAAGTTTCAACAAACTCTTCCTTGAATCTCTATTACACCCTTTGATTGTAAGTCTTATCAATTGGGGTCTACATTTCGTGTTTAATAAGAGTAATTTTGAAATTATTCATTGTGACGTGCAGGGTTTGAGTCATGTCATTTGTCTTGGTTCATCACTATTATTTAGTCTTCATTAATGATTATCCTTGTGTTTTGAAAGTTTTTTTTGTTGAAAGATCATCTTCGAATTGATGATGTATTCAAACAATTTCCAGCTGAAATAAATAAATTTTATTATGCTACTCCAAAAATTGTGTTCAAATAATGCATTTGAATTTGTTTAACATGAATTTCAAAATATTTTCTTTTCTCTTGGCATTCTCCATCAAACCAATTGTCCATATACTTGCCAACAAAATAGTGTAATAGAGTGTAAACATCAACATATTCTTGATGTTACAAATACACATCTCTAAATATCTTTGGTTTAATGCTATTCTTATTCTTTCACTTCTCATAAATCAAATGCCTTCATCACCTTTAGGTAAGGACATTCCAATATGTCATATAAAACCAGATTCTAAGATTTTTTGTTACCCCTCAAGGTTTTTGGCTGTCGCTTTTGTCAAGGATCTCTCTCCTAGGATCAATAAGTTGCCCCTTAGGTTTATCAAGCATTTTTTAGTTGACTACTCCTATACACAAAAAAGATATCATGTTTATCATCCTCCAAACTGAAAATATTATGCATCTGCCTATGTCATGTTCTTGAGTCTCAATCATACTTTGATACTTCCACCTCTTTAGAGTTGGGGTGTGATAATCACCTCCCATTCCTATTTAGTTGGGGTGTGATAATTAGCCTACAATACCAAATAAGGATAACACTTTTGTTGTAGACAATCAAGCCCAACCACCAGTATACGTACATAGTTGTCACAAGCACGCATCACAACTGTTTCCTGCTCCAACTACCTTAACCATGCCTGTGAATCCTCCAACCCACACCACTCATTCCAATTTCAACCTACCAATTATCTACAAAATGGTAAAAGATCTTGCACTTTACACCCTTTATTCATATGTCTTGTAATAATCTTCATCTTTTCTTCAATAGCTTTGCTCTTTCACTATTGTTAGAATCTCTTCCAAAAATTATCAGGAAGCTCTCTAGATACCCCATTGGAAAGTAACCATGGATGAGGAAATCAAAGCACTAAGGTCACGTGGCATGTGAGATCTGATTCCTATCTTAATGGAGCAAACAGTACCTCTTGTAGATGAATTTATACCATTAAGTACAAGCCAAATGAGAGAGTTGACCAATACAAAGCTCATATAATGGCTTGTGGTTTTTCTTAGACATATGGTGTAAATTATGCAGAAAAATTTTCATCTATGGCATATCTTAACTCCATTCAAATTATAACTAGTCTTAGTCACTACTTCAATTAAATGTTAAAAATGTCGTCCTTTATGGTGATCTTGCAAAATAAATACATATAGAGCAACTTTTTGAATATGTTGCTTAGAAGGAGACTCAAGTTTACTTATTCAAAAAGGTTATCTATGGCTAGTGTGATTTAACAAATTCAATTGAGTAGTATGTGTTGGTGGTTGTCATAAATGTATAGTTGATCACTCAATATTTTACAAGAAAACTATTAAGATCAAGTGCTACCACAACATCAAAAAATTCGAATTGATGGTAAGAACGTAACACCTCCTTATAAGTAGTCAAAAGTATCATGCAATCATTTTAATGTGACTTGACTTACCACTAAGTATGACTCAATCCCAACCCAACCTCCACCACAAGTGAGCAATTGCTAGGCTTGAGACTTGGCCCATGCTAGCCTCTAGCATAATCAACCCCCCACTATGGTTAACCATGACTTGACTCGTTATAACCTCCAAAATCATTAGTTTCTCACCATAGTCATCTAAAAATCTTCCCAATATGCACCCACTAAGACTCGAATTTACAACCTCTGACTTTAATACCACTTGATAAGATCGAATGTTACCACTACATTAATAATTCGAATTGATAATAAGGACATAACACATCTTTATAAGTAGTCAATAGCATCACATAGTCATTCAAGTATGACTTTACTTACCACTCTGAGTGTAACATAACCCCAACCCAACCTCCACCACTTATAGCCTTCGCTACAAATTGGTGATTGCTAGGTTCATAACTTGGTCCATCCCGACCTCCAACATAATCAACCTCTCACCACGATTAACTATAACTTAGATCATCATAACCTTTGGCATCACTAATCCTTCGAAATAGTCACCCAACAAAGACAAATGATAAATGTGTCATTCTTGTTGTATATGTAAATGACATCTTACAAGAAGTGATCTAACCATTAAAAATATAAAAGAATATATGAATAAACATTTTGTCACAAAAGATATGAGAAAACTAAAATATTTCTTGGAGATTGAATTTGCATATGTTAAGGAACGACTTGCTTTGTCTCAAAGGAAATATGCACTAGATCTGTTAGAAAAACCAAGATTAACTAGATGTAAACTTGAGAATACTCTCATTGAGTAGAATTCCCCATTTTAAGATGTGTCCTCTAAGCCACTATAAAAGGTTAATTAGAAAGCCAATATACTTGACTTGTTACAGGACCTAACATAGTCTATGTCAAGAATTTACTAAGTTTATATATGAACCCAAAAAAGTCTATTAGCAAAGGGCCATTCATGTACTTAGATACATCAAGAAAACTCCAAGAAAAGGCCTTAATTACGAGGGGCATGATCATCTATGGGTGCTGTTGGAAATAAGAGATGGGTAGAAGATTGTTATCTCAATCAAAGATAAACTTTTATTTATAGAGATTTCATAAGAGGAATACAAAACATACAATGTAAGAGTAAACACACACACTCCTAAACACTAATACAAAAATTCTCCTCACACTTCTCAAGTTAAAGCATCTAACTTGCATGATAGACTTAATAATAACTTAACAAAACATAACTAGAAATAACAGAAATACAACAGACAATAATAATAAACCTCCAATTATATAAAAATAGTAGTAGTAGAAACCCTCCAAAAATGTGAAGGCAAAACCATTGGATGATAAAATCCAAAATAGAAAATCAATTATTTTAGCAAAATCAGCAACAAAAGATAGTAACAGTAAACCTCTAAATCATGGGAAGGCAGTAGAATAGCTAGATATAAACTACCTTAGATTTTTTTTTTAGAACTTTCACAATTAGAATAGTTGAATAAAGCTAAAGCTGGAGTTAATTTCATGAATGAAGTTAAATCTACGTAATAATTAAAGTGATAAAAATGTATACATTAGAATTTGTACAATCGACTCCACAAATGAAGCCTAATTAAATGACACAACAAAAACCAAAATGTAATGTCTAAATCCAATGCAAAAGCTAAGGATTGTCCTATGGCTCAAACAACATGTGAGATGTTATGGCTACAATCATTTCTACAAGAACTTGAGTTTGTTATCAATTCCTATGATAATCAAACAACTATTTTTATCACCAACAAACCCAAATTTCGTAAAAGAACATAACATATAAAGATTAATTGTCACTTTGTTAAAGACATGGTAACAAAAGGTTTGATTGCCACTCAATCTTCAAATCAATCAGTAGATATTTTTGCTAAGGGTGTAGGAGTTTTTAAGAATATGTATATCAAGCTAGGCATGTTTGACATCTATACTCCAACTTAACGGGAAGTGTTAAAAGCAAGGTTATATCACTAGATGTCCTAACCCCATTATGTTGTTTCTTGAATCGTGAGTAATCAAATATCCATTTATCACTAGACGTCTTAACTCATATATATATTTTGTAACCCTACCTTTTATTGATAGATGACATTTTTCTCTTTACTCTAACAACCACAAATCAATCTTCTCAATAAGAAATCTCTAATCTGTCACATTAGGATTTTCATAATGGAGAGGCAGTCCATGGTATCTAATGGGAGGATGATCAACCAACCATACAATACAGAATTTACAAGATCAATTTGTTAAATCAACAAGTGCATCGACCCTAATCATAGAGCTTTTCTTAAAATTTACTTTCAACCCAGATATCATTTCAAAACAGTGGAAGAGAAATTTTCACCGTCCATGTTACTGGATATCCATTTACCTATTTATGTAACAAGGTGTACAATATATGTATAGAATGAGTAGAGGAACATTAAAGTAATCAGACATCCAACTATTTATCAAGTGACTTCTATAATATTCTCACAGAGCAGTTAATTTACATCTGCTTTTATATTGATAAACAATAATTACAAAGAATTAAGATCAAGAATTTTGTGCTTACTATCAACACATTTTTTCATCATATTAAAGAAAGAAAAAATAGAGAAAGATAGGTAATGCATACCACTGAACAACAAAAACAACCTGCTCAGCAGATCAGGATCTTCCAAGTTTACACCAGTTATCTTTTTCTTTAGAAGTTCTTCACCCCTTTTAATGACAGATTCTTGACTTCATAAATCCAATGAAAAATTAGTTAGAGCAAGTTGAGGAAAAGGTGAGTCACAAATGGTTGTAAAAGAAAAGGTAGGTACTTAAAAGCATCATGAACAACAAAAACAGAGATTTACCTGTCCGAACATGCAGCTAGAAACAGTGGATAGACTAATTGTGGATCAATGTCCATTGCATCTATGATGTTCAAGATGCCAACCTGAATTAATTGAAAATAACAATTGACAAAAATTGCATTTGTTTTTCAGAACATAGCTGACCAAACTACTAAAACAAGACAACATTACCTTTCTTGTGAGAAGTGTATCACCTTTCAGAGGAAGTTTTCCTGTGACACGGTCAGACTGAGAACGTGAAAGCCCTGGTGGGCAACCAACACTGATTTAAAAAATAAAATGAACATCAAGCAATACAAAATGTCTCAACCAGTAATCCAAATATTTAAATCTTTGCAAGATATTCAACCTCAAAGAATGTGGATTGTAGAGAATTGTGCGCAAACAAAATTCAACAAAAATTGCTTGATCCAAGGGACAGCTGATTGCTTTGTATTTGTTTGCAGCATCTTCAGAAACTTTAGTTGGATGACACTCACCAATAACCTGAATATAAAAAATATACAGAAAACAAAGCATGCCATTGATAATGCAATAAAATAAATATATAGAACCAATGACCTAATAATAACATTGACATACTCTTATCTGTGTGAGTAATATAGGCTTAAATTCAATACACCCAATGCATAAGTGCAAGGTATGTAGATAGAACTATGACAAGCAAACTAAAAACTAAGATTCCTTTTTAAGAGAAGGATAAATCTTATTAAAAGAATAATAAGATGCATCCATGAAAAGAAAAGGGATTACCAAAATGGTAAAGCAAAAGAAAAGAAAAACTACATAAGCAAATGAAAGATTGCCAAAACTTGAATCAAGAAGCAGACAAGCTCCTAGGTAGGCTGATGATCTCTCACAAAGAACACTGGCCAGCATCAAAAAGAATTTGTTTCCTGACACATTGTTACAGTTTTTGCTTGATTTCCTTCACTTTCCCTTTCAGTAATAAGCTCAAGACTTGCTGAAATTGCTGCATGATACCAAAAATAGGCCTCCCTGAACATAATCGTATGACAAAGACAACCACATAGACTGCACAAGACATCAATATTAGGCATCAATTTGCTTCAATAAAACTTTGTGGCAAATGTTTCATTACAAAGAAGCCACATAAGTGCTATAACTTTCAGTGGAGAGCTGGCCTTTCACACAATTTTGAAGAATTGTCAAGTATCTTTGTCTCTCCTATGCAAACCACTATAACAGTCTAACGGTAAAAGCTCCCTTGCAGCCTGAGTTCAAAATAACTCTATCCACCCTTGTTTAAGATCAGGTGTATCTTCCAACAGGTTCAGAAGAGATGCAATTTGGGAGATTTTGCTGTCTTTAAAATTCTTTCTTTCAAAAGAAAAATACGATTTTCATGGACACAGTTAAGAAAAGCTTGAAAATAAATTTCCAAATTTACTTAATAGCCAGATTGTAATGAAAATTAGTTCGGCCAAAGCATTTTTAGTGGCATTTCACATCACTGGCTATTCTAAGCTATGCCACTCCTCTAAAGATAAACAAGATCACTTTTTGAAATCGACATAGAGGGTTGTCATTTTTGATTATTCAGAACTTTGTTCACACAATGTTCCAAAATTTTATTTTGAAAAAACAAAGCTGAATATATTAAAATCAATAAAAATTGGAGCCTACACAAACCATTGGCTAACTTAAACAAAACAGAAAAACAAAGGGAGAAAGAGGCTTCAAGAAGGAAACCCAAAGAAAGGAAAAAAAGAAATAGAAACAAGCTGGTACTAACTCAAACAGTAACTGCTAGAATCCATGAATGAATGAATCCTTGTGTCTGTCAATGAGTATTGTAAGTGACTTTAGTCTCACATTGATTATTATGTTTGTACCCATCCTTGTAGCCTCTATTTATGGTCATATGTTGCCATAATGAATAACACATTACCTATTAAATCTGTACCGCTCATCCTCTATCCAATTTTATTTCCTATGATAACATCAATCACTCTATCTATATCAACAAAATTTATACCCAAGAATCATTAGGAGGCAATACAAATATCCCATTGAAAAGCATCAATACATGAAAAGATAAAAGCATTGAGATTACATGGTATGTAGAAACTTATGTCATGTCCTATTGGGGCCAACATCGCCTCTTGTAAATGGATGTACACCATCAAATACAAGCCTGATGATACAATTAATTGATACAAGGCTCATTTGGTTATTCAATGTTTTTCACAAGCATATGATATGGACTATATAACAACATTCTTCCTAATGGCATGTTTGGATATATTGATAACATTTTTCTTACAATAAGTGAACATGTAGCCATAATTGACATGGAAGTACCTAAGAAGACATTTTGTCACAAAAGCTTGAGATTAGGAGTGTTTGAAAATCTTTGTATCAAGTTGAACATGTTTAATATATACCCTCTAGCTTGAGGGAAAGTATTGGAATCCATGAATAAATGGATCCTTTTGTGGATTAATTAGTGTTGTGAGTTTAGTTTCACGTTAATTATCATGTTTGTACTTACCCATGTAACCTCTATTTATAGAGGCCATATGTTGCCCTAATAGCAACACAATACTTATCATTGTGTTACAAAAGTAACAAAAGACTACACTGTGCCAATAACATTACGTCCTCCATGGCTACCAAACTCACCATGACTTGGTCTGTTCAACCATACAAGCAAGCACCTTTGACACAAAATTAATGATCAAAGTAATGTAAACCTTGAAAGATCCTGTTGTTTCTTTCTAACCACTAATGCCACCAAATTGCACGTCAGATGGTATTCCACAACTTCCTCTTTCTTCACTCTCCCTCCTTTAAGCATCCAAATATACTAGAAAGATTCATTGTCTACAACTTTATTAATGTCTAAGCCCAACCACACAAGCCAACATTTCCTAATCGAAAAGAGAATCTGAAGAACATATGCCAAAGGTCTTTTTCATACTGTTGATAGAATTTGTATAAGTTGGCTGCTATTGAGAAACCCCTACTTTTGAACAAAAGCTCTATAAGGACACCACCATGTCATAATTGTCAAGCAAAGAACTGTACTTTGATGGAAATCCAACTTCTCTATGCAAACTCCAACTCTCAATATCTTAAGTCACTGTATGAAATAATCTAATACAACAACTTAACCGAAAAAACTCTACCACTACACAATTGCCATACGTAAGGAGTTGGGAAACAAACTAAAAGAACAATAACTACCAAAGAAAGAAAGAGGTCAAGTAAATTCCTTAGCTTTTATATCACTCCAATTCCTTCAAAAACAAACATCTCATGCTATCTTTGCCTTGAAACACTCAAATCCCTCATCAACACTCACTTCCGGTGGAAGATGCAATTGAGTATAATACCAAGAGTCAAAGAACCAAGAACTTTCCCACCCATACATCACCAAAAAAACTAACCCTCCTACCATTTACAACCACCAACCCAGATCCACATTTAAACACCTCAACTACGTCCAAAATACCTCTCCACACACTAGTTACCTTAAACAACCATGCACCCACCCTACCATCATTAGACAACACAAAACACTTTGCTCTAATAATATCCACCCTCAAACATGACTGCAACCCATTTAATCTCTAGAGCCAGCCCAATAAAGCCAAATTTCAAGTGTAGATTCCATGCAAGCCAAGAACCCCTTCAGATTTTGGCTGCAAATCCTCTCCTAGGCCACAAGACACAAGCCAAAAAACTTATCTTTCCACCCACTTTTTCAGAAGAACTATTGCTAATGAGCTCAAGGTGAGTTGCTATTGACATTAAGATCATAAACAAGGATAAACAATGGAATAATATATTTGAAAGAATAGATAAGATCAATGTAAGTTTGCCCCTAAAAGAAAAGAACCCACCAAACCAACCAGATAATCTCTACCCAAATCTATCCACTACAGCTTGCCAATCATTAACCTTTAAACCCCCCACTGATAGAGGAAAGCTCAAGATATTTAAAGAGAAAGGTCGCCAATCTATAATCCATAAACCTAGCTACAACTTCTATCACCTCCTCTAACAAACCAATGCCAATCACTGTTAACTTATTAATGTGGAAGGGCGAAGAAAATTAATGGAGATCTAAATGCACCTCTTCAAATGGTTATATGATACAAAGGTAACCAAGTATAGCCAGGGGCATTTGTACACTAGGCCACCCATACTACAAAAGCTAGCTTGAAGGTCAATGCAATGCTTATACAAACACAAGTTATTTTAAAACAAGCTAACGTAAAAAATAAATACAATAAAAGTGGAAGGATGGAAGAAAATTAATGGAGATTGTAAAGTGTCAAACTATACATTTTTTATGTGTTAATGCATGTATATTATGAGCATATTAGAATATTAAATACACTTTTATCAAGGAATACATGTTAATCATATTTTTAAGACATACATGTATTTTTGGTTTAATTGTTATAAAATGCACAAATAAAAACATCATTTGATTATATTATAAATTGAATGAACCACATGTTAGATATGTTAAATTTTAATTATAATTGTTTGATGTTGATTTAATGTTATTATACTGCAAATACAAGATTTTGTAGGGAGATTTCTACAGGATTCATTGAAAACCGTAAATCACAAAAATCTAGGAGGCTAAAATGCAAATCACCAAAAATCTTACAAAATAGAAAATTAAGGCACGATGGAAACTATTGTTTTTTCCTCTCTTTGGCATGGCTACTACTAGCATTCTCCTCCTCCAACCTAGGGCACGGTTGAGCTACAAACAATGCCCTCCCTCCTCCGTTTGGTGGTTGATCTGCGTGGGAGCTTGAAGGTACAACATCCTTGCGAGGTCCTTCATCTAGCGTGGGTTGATTGTGGAAGCGGAAGGCCAACGGAGGCAGCTGCGACCTTGAGAAGATTGGTGGACGTCTGGTTTTGTGCGACTTATAAACGGCAACCCTTCCTCCATCTATTCCAGGTGTTAGACTGTTGGAGACGTCGCGAGTGCAGGGAGCAGCGGAACACTTCAAACAGTAGCAACACATCTCTGTTACAGCAGTCTAGGTGACTCCCTTTGTTGGTGATCCGCTGTGGGGTGACGTCCAAAGTGGAAGCAGAACGAAGCGACTCATATTCAGCTAGGATCAATTGCTAGGAGATGTGTAAAGCTTCAAGGTATAAAAAGAGTAAGAAATTTGATCCTTATACAAGTTGTAAAAATGTGTTTGCATAACTTATATAAATATGTTTTGTGTTTACATGTGTACTTATTAATTTTACTGTGTTGTGTGTTTGTCACTGTTTTGATTCACATTTTTCATAAATGGTTGAATGTATGCATATTCATAATGTTTGTGAATGCAATTTTGTATTTATTCAATCTCCAATGATAGTCATGTAAATAATCCAAAATTATTGTTTCATTTGGTTGAAATGTGTGTTGAATGGCCAAGGAGGATGTGTAAATAATTTCTATAATTTTTATAGAGATTCATTACGTGTATATGACTTTAGGATTATACTTGTAGGTTACAAAGTTGTGAATTTTCGATGATTATTTTAGTCCACTAACTCCTCGTGGATTCAACTTGTACTCACACACGCTTATTATAATGGACACCGTGCACTTGCGATATAAATGTAAAATTTGCACTTTGTGAATTTATATTAAAACATTCAAAAGCATTACAAGTTTTTGGCGCTATTGTTAGAGAGATTAGTTTCGGTGCTTAATTGATTTTTCAGATAATTTACAGTTTTTGTATCCTTTAAACAAATGTATAATTTATTTTATTTCATTATTCTATTTTGTTTTGATTTTTGTGCAAGGATTAGTGGATATTTTGATTTGGCTAAGCAAAATATTCACCATCCTTGAACTTTCTCAGTACTTAATGCAGATTTTATTGTGAAATTAGTTAATTAAATTTCAAAAAGCATTAAAGTACTAGTAGTATGGCAGAATTGTGCAAAACAAAGACAACTCTGTCTGAAAATTTGAATCTACTACTACATAGACCTTTGGAATTAATTATGATTATCTTTATTAGAAAGTATGTTTTATTACCTTTCAAACGAGTATTTACATACTAAAATCTGATTTTTGTGATTTTCTGTAGGATTTTTCAAAGTTGCTAAACCCTAAAGAATACTGAAATTTGTTGTCTTGTTGGCTTTATTGTTATGTTCCATGAGTTATATAAATTGCAAACAATTAAGAGTTTAGTTTTACTGATTAATTGCATTCATACTAAGTTAATCTTGTGAAGACTGAAAATACATATAAGATTAGATAATATGGAGGAAATATGCATAATTATATTTCATTCTTATTATGTGCAAATTTGAACTTAATGCTTGAAGGCTAAAATTTCATTATATTGATGCAGTTAGACCACTTGCATTGATTTTATCTTGCTGCTTTTGAAATTGAAATATAGATAATAGACATGTGCTTCATGATAATTTGGATTTTGATTTAACACCTATATGTTCTAAGTGTAAATTAAACAATCACATGTAAACAGAATCAAAAGAAACACCTATGTAAAATGGGCATTCAGTATCTATATGATTATTTAATTTACACTTAGAACATATAGATATTAAATCAAGATCCAAATTATCATGAAACACATACCTATTATCCATATTTCAATTTCAAAAATAGCAAGATAAAATCAATGCAGGTAGTCTAACTGAATCAATATAATGAAATTCTAGCATTTAAGCATTAAATTCAAATTTGCACATAATAAGAATGAAACACAATCATGCATATTTCCTCCAAATTGTTTAGTCTTATATGTATTTTCAGTCTTCACAAGATTAACTTAGCATGGATGCAATTAATCAATAAAAATAAACTCTTAATTGTTTACAATTTATATAACTCATAGAACATAATAATACAACCAACAAGACAACAGATTTCAGTATTCTTCTAACAACTTTGAAAAATCCTACAGAAAATCACAAAAATCAGATTTCAACATGTAAATACTCGTTTGAAAGGTAATAAGACATACTTTCTAGTAAAAATAATCATAATTAATTCC
The DNA here is from genome assembly GCA_024699675.1 of Amphibolis antarctica. Lineage (NCBI taxonomy): Eukaryota > Viridiplantae > Streptophyta > Magnoliopsida > Alismatales > Cymodoceaceae > Amphibolis > Amphibolis antarctica. The sequence continues at coordinate 26,522 of JAMKPZ010002256.1, forward strand.
AAAGGTCTATGTAGTAGCAAATTCAAATTTTCAGACAGAGTTGTCTCTATTTTACACAATTCTGTCATACTACTAGTACCTCAATACTTTCTGAAATTTAACTAACTGATTTCACAATAAAATTTGCATTAAATACTAAGAAAGCTCAAGGATAGTGAATATTTTGCTTAGCCAAATCAAAATATCCTCTAATTCTTGCACAAAAATCAAAACAAAATAGAATAATGAAATAAAACAAATTATACATTCGTTTAAATGATACAAAAATTGTAAATCATCTGAAAAATCAATTAAGCACCGAAACTAATCTCCCCAGCAACAACGCCAAAAACTTGTAACGTTTTTGAATATTTTAATTTAAATCCACAAAACACAAATTTTACATTTATACCACAGACGCACGATACCCATTATAATAAGCATGTGCGAGTACGGGTTGAATCCAGAGGAAGTTAATAAACTAAAATAATTATCAAAAATTCACAACTTTGTAACATAAAAGCGTAATCCTAAAGTCATATACATGTAATGAATCTCTACAAAAATTGCAGAAATTATTTACATATCTTTGTTGGTCATTCAATACACATTTCAACCAAATGAAACAATCATTTGAGATTATTTACATGGCTATCATTGGAGATTAAATAAACACAAAACTGCATTCACAAACATTACAAATATGCATATATCCAACCATTTATGAAAAATGTGAATTAAAACAGTGAAACGCACAACACAGTAAAAACAACAAGTACACATGTAAACACAAAACATACTTATACAAGTTATGCAAACACATTTTTACAGCTTGTATAAGAATTGAATTTCTCACTCTTTTTAGACCTTGAAGCTTTACACGCCTCCTAGCAATTGATCCTACCTGAATATGAGCTACTCTATTCCGCTTCCACTTTGGACGTCACCCCACAATAGATCACCAACAAAGGGAGTCACTTAGGTTGTTGTAATAGAGACGTGTTGCTGTTGTTTGGAGTGTTCCGCTACTCCCTACACCTGTGACATCTCCAACAATCCAACACCTAGAATGGATGGAGGAAGCATTGTCGTCTGCAGGTCGCACAAAACCAGACGTCCACCAATCTTCTTAAGGTCGCAACTACCTCCGTTGGCCTTCCACTTCTGCAATCAACCCACACCAAATGAATGACCCCGCAAGGATGTACCTTCAAGCTCCCACACAGATCAACCACCAAAAGAAGGAGGGAGGGCGCCGTTTGCAACTCAACCATGCCCTAGCTTGGAGAAAGAGGAGGAGAACGTCGATAGCAGCCACACCAAAGAGAGGAAAAAACGATAACTTCCATCATGCCCTAATTTTCTTTTTTGTAAGATTTTTGGTGATTTGCATTTTAGCCCCCCAGATTCCTATGATTTACGGTCTTCAATGAATCTTACAAAAATCTCCCTACAAAATCTTGTATTTACAGTATAATAACATTAAATCAACATCAAACAATTATAATTAAAATTTAACATATCTAACATGTGGTTCATTCAATTTATAATATAATTAAATGAGGTTTTTATTTATTGCATTTTATAACAATTAAACCAAAAATACATGCATGTCCTAAAAATATGATTAACATGTATTCTTTGATAAAAGCATATTTAATATTCTAATATGCTCATAATATGCATACATTAACACATATAAAAATGTACAATTTGACACTTTACGGAGATCTAAATGCACCTCTTTAAATGATTTCACAATATAAAGGTAACCAACTCTAGCTAGGGAGATTGTACACTAGGCCACCCATACTACAAAAGCTAGCTTGAAGATCAACGCAATACAGCAAGATGCCTCAATAACATTAAATTTTTTTTTGTCAATAAGGTTCACTAAAGATAGCTAAATTCACAAATGCATCCTTCTCTTAGGAATCTAGAGATCCTATAGGTTTTTTGGATGTCCATGAAGGACCAAAATGTTGTCCCTTGGAATTTTTTACAATTAATCAATGCATTAATAGGAAAAATAAATGCTTACCAAGAAAATAAGCAAAAGAATAAGGAAATAAAAAGAAATCTTATTAGAGTTGCAATCTAAAGAATTTTTGAAACCCCAAATTCAAGTAGACATACCTGGTAGTATGGTAATCCATAAGAACATATGACACGGATATAGTTAAAAAGTTTGTATGATTTTCAAGAAAAACCATTGTAATGTCTTAGGTCCAACTTGTCAATAACAACCTCAAAAGCTCAAATACAAAAATTGGAGCCAAAATACTTAAGACAAAGTTGATATGGCCAATGATCCTAACTTTCTTTTAGGTCATTCTCTTCTTTGATCCATGTTATATACAACTAAAACCAAGGTGTACAATCTTTCCTATTTGAACATCTCACATGCTTGTAAGAATTCATGCCATGATCAACTGATTACATAAATTTCAGTAGTATTCCACCAAAAAATATTTTAAGTTTTTTACATGGAAAAACCATGCATATACATACATCTATATATCTAGATAAATCTGATAGGAAATCCATTTAATTAAAAGCAGGCAAAAGTGAGCCCCTAAAGCATGACCAAATCACGCTTGAGAAACCACTTTAAAAACCTTGGATGTATGATTCCAGGTTAGTGTTTGGTATATGGAAAAAATTTACACCATTGCATTATATCCAATACCAATCTTCAAGGTCAAATAATACATCTACATATGGACGAAAAAAGGCAGCATAACATAAACTAAAAGAAAATGCAACTATTATGATAATGAGGAAAGGTTTATACCTTAGCCACGATTCTCAGGACTATATCTTGATGTTGTGATGGTAACTTTGAAAGACCAACAAGGAGCTCTGGGGCCATATTTCCCTTTTCCTATAATAGGATGTGAAACAACCATTGTATACCATTGCCATCTCCCACAGAGGCTACTTTAAATAAATCCCTCAAGCAAAAAAAACTACAATTGTACAAAAGGAAAAGAAGAAAAGGTCTGACCTCCAAAGGCAAGCGCTGAAATGCCATTTCAATATAAACAATGCAGAAGTTCCTGACCATGGAACAGGCAGATTCTTCCCTGTACATGTTCCATAACTCCAGCAAAGGCAGTCCAATATCAGTTTGATGTTTCACCCGCTTGTTCACATGACTCAAAATCTCCATGACCTTAAAGAATGGCATTGGGAAAAAAGGGGTGAAAACCGTGCAACACCAGAGATGTATATATATTTAGGCCAATGATTTGTTTTGGAAGAAAAAAAGCAGAGAATTATTTAATTTTGAGTAGTATCTGTCATAACCCAAACGATATCTATACAAAATCAATCAAACCAAATTTTCAGCATGCTAGTCATGTCAATGAATGTTGAGTCATGTCAGTCAACATGGAGGATTCTTTAAGTGTTAGACCATGTTGAAAGACATGACATGTAGTGATTTCAACTAATAATCAGTTTCTCTTCTTTCTCCCTTTCACTCGTCTCCAACCAAAAGCAACTATTTCCAACCACTAATGGCACCAATCCAACCCTTGTCTTTCATGCTCAAGTCACTTTTTCAGAGCCTGGCTTATAAAAGTGTTGTGCAGATGAGAGCATGGCAGTTCATGTGGTCCTCCTAGATTCCTTCTGACAATCAACTTTTCTTCCTAACTGATGTGGCATGATGGGACATCCACAAAGGTTGTCTTACAAAAGCATGAATTCCATTTGGCAAGTATGTACATACTCTACCATGAGCAAATTGAGACATGCTGGTATTTATTCTTTTCATCCCCATCCCATAGGAGATGTTGGAAGGGGTTGCTTGGCCCTAATGTATGCATTATGGATGATATATAGAGAACTTATGATATATTTGGACAATGGGAGTTGGGTTTGACAAGTCCAAAAAGAGAGAGTGAGATATAATTCCCCTCGCTATCTAGTGGTATAGGTGGTTGGAGAGGAATAGCAAGGTGTTTCATGGTGTTGTTCAGGATGACACTCAATACAATTTTCACTAATCAAGAAGTAACTTATTAGGATAGATCCCAAAAGAAAAAATCCCTAAAACTTTCAATTTTTCATCAAACAAAAGTTACGTCCAGGAAAATTAAGGGACAACTTTCTTGCAATGTGTACTTTGAGGCACTTGACATGTTACCATACCATGTGGTTAATATAAGGGGCCTACCATGGTCACAAATGGGTTAGTAAAGTAACCTTTGTGAGTTAATATAGAGTTAGCTCCCCCTTTTAACAAGCTACCTTTTGACGTAGGTTCTCCTAGTGTTTTATCAAATGGTATCAATGCCAGCACAATTTAAACCAGATCTCAAAAAAGGACAACCAAAGGGCCACGAGGGTGGTGGCATATAAACACTCGAAGTGGGTGGTCGCTGAGGTCGTACCCATCGAAATGGACGACCTAAGAGCCATGACATGATGGTGCATAAATGTCCGACATGGGCCACTAATGAAGATGCTGATGCAGGACGCGTGATGAGTTTGTTAGCATGCCATGTGACGCCCAACATAGTCAATCCTACATTGTTTAAAAACCTACATGAGTTGATATAGAATTAGGCTCCCCGCTTCCCTAATTCTGAGCTAGCATTCGAGACAGATTCTCTTGATTCTGTATCGGAACATCACAATTCGCAGACACCGGATCCAATTTCGACACGCCTATCAAAGCGAACGATGGATAATAGAAACAAAAAAAAACAGAAAAACACGCAAGTAAAAGGTAGGAGTATTGGTCACCATCTTCCTGACGGAAGGAGAGGAGGAGGAGAGGGAGGAGATGGAGTAGGGGAGGATCGTAGTGAGCAAAATCGGCAGGCCGGAGTCCTCCGCGAGGGCGAGGCGGGTGAGCATCCGGTCGAGCATCTCCTCCCTCTGGGCGTCGTCGGGGCGCGGCTGCTGCGACGACGGCGCCGCCATCCTCGCTCTCTTGCGATTCGGCTGTTCCAGTTCTCGGCGGAGGAAGGCGAGGGAGCAGGGCAGGCGGTGGTGTCGTGGGGCGCGGGTAAGCGTGAGGGTGGTAACACTGTACCATATAATGCCTTAAATAGATATAATTTTAAAAGAAAGTCGATTTTCTAACGATGTCACTGAAAAATTTTCTTAATGACATAGATTTATTATATAAAAAATTGATAATACTTGAAAAAAAAAATTGATAATACAGAAGAAGTTTTAATGTTACTTAGAGAAAATTCTAATTGTACATGTAAACTTCAAGCGACACGTGAAGAATATTCTAGTAGTGTAAAAAAAGTTCCAATGATTTAATGATAAAATTTTAGTGATTCAAAAGAAATTCTAATAATATAAAGTAAGTTCCGATGGTGTTTGAAGGAAATTTTGATAATGTAGAGAAAGTTTAAGTGGTGAATAAAAGAAATTCCGATAATGTAGAATATATTTTGATCTTGAGAGGAAATTTTAATCAAATACTCACCATTATAAATGACACTTTAATGACACCATTAAAATATCATTTCCCTTTTATCAATAACTAACAATAATTTTAACTAATAAAGAAGAATTTGTATATGTCAAAAATTTTAGAAAAAAAAAAAGAAAATTTAAAAATAATTTGATTTTTATGTATTTTAAAAATTTTGAAAAAAATTTATATTTTTTTGTGTATAAATTTTTTTATCATTTCTCACTTATTAGATTGAAAATTTTCTTACGATAAAAAATTCATCACAACATACTTTACTAACTTCGTATGTTTTACTTAATCTTTTTTGACCGTTGTTAAACTTATAATTACAAGAAAAATATAAAATAATATTTAAAATATTAAAATATAACAAAATTTTAATTAATTTACCAAAAATTTTACAGCTTACACGAATTCTAAAAAAAATTTCATTTCCTAATATTATTTTTCTTTTTTCTTAAATTTCTATTTTTTAAGTTTCCTACGTATATAAATACGTCCTAAGAGTTAAAATTAGAACTACAGTGTTGATTTAAAATGTAGAATCAGGTGAAATAGAATTTATATTTTTTAAGAAATTATATAATTTATGATATAAATTTAATTTTTTTTTAATATAAAATATTTAATAAATTTATTGTAAAAATAAAATATATAATAAAAATAAAGATACATAACAAATACAGTTAAAATAGAGACCTGCAAGTATACACAGTATTAATAAATGTAGGTAAAATTATCAAAAAATATAAGTAAAGGTTAATATTAATCCTCGCTCTCCGCGCCTCCCCTCGCCCGTCCTCCTTCGCCGCCTCCCCCTCGCCTCACGTCCGTCGTTCCCGCCGGATCTCGCCTTGCGTCCATCGCTCCCGGGCGGAAAGGAGGTGGCGGCCGTCGTTCTTCCCCTGTTCTCCGCGTCGGTATGATTTAAGTTATTTTACAGTATGATTTACAATATGCACCCAAATGGGATCAACCTACGACGTTGATTTTACAGTATGATTTACAGTGTATTTTACGTTGTAAAGTCTAGTGTATTTACATATGATGTGCAAGTTTGATCGAGATTTATTTACAGTATGATCGAACACTAGACTCTACAGTACGGTCGAGATTTTTTCATGTATTTCCATTTGCAAATAGATATTTGTTAATAGTGCAAGATTTATTTACAGTGTGATGTGCAAGATTTATTCACAGTATGATCGGGATTTATTACATATATTTTGTTTCCATGTGCAAATAGATATTTGTTAATAGTGTCATGTTTGTTCCATGTGCAAATGTATTTCCATGTTGGATACATTTTTGATGGATATTTTCATGTATGATCTGTAATAAAAACAAATGTATTTCTGTAAATAGTTTCATGCTTTTGTAAATGGTTTCACATCAAAAATGTCCAAGTGGAAGACATTACATAACATGGAATGCAAAAGCTGATGAATTAATCTTGAACATTATTTGTGAGATGATAAACAAAGGAAATGCCAAAATACATGATGGGAAGATTAGACTAGATGTTTGGAACGACGTTATACGGAAATACAATGAGAAAACAAGAGCCAACATCACATGGAAAAATGACGATAGTCGAATGAAGACTTGTGAGTGATGTACAAAAAATATTCTAAAATTGTTGCCCAAAGTGGATGGGGTTGGAGTGTTGTAACAAGTAGCACAGATGTTTATGATGAAATTTGGAATAATTTTGTACAATAGTGTTATATTATGCAATATTTGAAGAATTGTTATGTGTTGGACAAAAGATGTATTGGAATCTGAAATTATGTACTTCTATTTACATGTGTGTTATCTATATAAATGTTATGAAATGCTATATTAATATTTGAATAAGTTACACTTCTTCTAGATTTTCCTAATTTTCCTCCCTACTCCACTCAGATCACTAGGGCTTCTTCGGGCAACATTCGTCTTTCATGTGGGAACTGCTTGTCTTCTGCACAACGTCGTTTTGATCTTTATTTTTTGGAAATTACATGGTTTTGATCTTTGTGCTTCAATGTTTCTCTCCTTTTTTTTGTCTGGAAACAATAAAAGTGACATCTTTTTCAAAATATTCATTCCTAGGAAGTTTATGCTAATATATTATAGTATGTGGTTGTTTTTGCAAATAGTTTGGGAAAAACCCTAGCTTCCCTAGTTCCCCTAGTCTGAAAGACTGAAAATTCCAACTCAGACCATTGTGAAGTGGAGCTTCGTTTGTTGTGATCAGCATTGTGGAGTGCTTCTCATTCCACAGAGGGAAGAGGGAGATGCCTCTCTACAATTGCATGATTCTTTTGAAGCCTCACGTCGACAAGGGAATGCTCATGGATTTGGTCTCCAAGGTTGGGAAGCACATCTTCGCTAGAAACGGTGTTCTCACTGATATCAAGTCTTTCGGAACAATCCACTTGGGGTATGGCATCAGGAAGCGTGATGGAAGACACTATGAGGTATTTTATTCGTCAATGCTGTTTATTGTTGCTGTCTCTTATTTATTAAAATCTTTCTTTAGTTTTTCGAAACTCTTACTGTTCACATATAAGTTATTTGAATATGTTTGTTGAGGTATTCGTCATCCATTTCTGACCAAATTACTTTTGATAGGATTTGGTGCTGCAGTTGTTATTAATAATTCATGCCATAGATGTTTCAATTGCAATATGTTGTATGAAATGACTGAAATCACTTAGTCTGGTGGTAAATGCCTTTTTTTTGTTATTTATCGATTGGTTGGTAGGGGAGGGGATTTCAAACCCCAAGAGTTAAGGAAAATGCTGTTATAGATGTTTTTGAAACTACTTATTTGGGGTAAAAGCTATATTAGTTTATCATATTTGACAATCCTTATCTTTTACTGGCTTAGGTTTTAATAAAATAATCGGGCCATTGACTTTTGTCCATCCACAATGGCTCATTCTCACACAAGATTCCACAAATGCAAGATTGAATTATAAAATACGATATAAACCATATGTAATTTGCCACTAAATAGTCAATGTTGTTATCCTAATTTTCTTCTCTACTCTAGTGGGGGTTTTGAAATGATTAGACGTTTAATTAACTGCCAAAATCAATCATGAGTGTCAAAGTTATTGGTTCAGGTCAGTATGAATGTGAAGGACCTTCTAATGTAGAAGGCAAAGTAATCAAGGTGACACCCCTTGAAAATGGTCATAACTTGTAAAAGAGATGCATAACAAGATAGCTCAATTTAAATAAGGTTATAACTTATGAAAAGTAACAAGATGCATTACTTGAAAATAATGATCTACCCATTCAAATAGATACTGATGCAATCAAATTCTATAAAAACTATATTGCATAAAGAAGATAATATTGGTTGCCTTCTAGACGTATTATATAATATCGAAAACACAAAACTTCTTAACAACTAAAGAGGATTTTGGTAGTATATATACTTTCTTTTGCATGTGTGTAGATAGAAAATACAAATAGGGGCAAAATTAGCTTAAATTTCTTTGTATTTGGGAATAAGAAAATCCCATATGCTGGTATATGCAGGCTAGGAATTTTAACCTCTAACTCTTTTTTTCTGAACTTGACTTTTACATATTTTGAAATCATGTTATGTTATCTGTAATCTCGCTATATTTTTGTATATTACAACCTTACAGGATCAATGGGTTATATCCATTGATAATCGTGGACAATGATATAATATGTAGGGGAAATAGTTTTTCTTTAAATTTATTTGTGGCACCTTGCATTCAAGTGCCCCTGCTTAATTCTGTATGCCTTATTGGTTTGATAACTATGATTCAATCAATCAATAAACATCAATCTTATTGAGTTATGTGGTAGGTCTTTCATAAATTGGAAGGTGCCTTCTTTTAATTTGTATCTGTCTCTAACTATTGAAATACTTTTATCCCAATCATGTAATATGTACCAATTGGAAGTCATGAACTGAACATTTCTGCGGAAAGTGTAAATCCAATGTTAGTAATGTGAAAACATTGACAAGGTTGCACGTGAAGCTTTTATTTCATTTCTATGGATGAAATTTCTCTTGTACAGAGGGATGAGAGGTCACTATATTTTCACTAGAAAGTTTACATTGGAAGGTCCATCAATGTTGTAATCGAACAACAATCGGTATAATAATTTAATGTCTACTTGTTAATAAAAATATGCTGAAGTACCAAATGATGGCTGAAATATTTGTGTTAGAAAATTGTTTATCTATTTAAGATATTAATATGATAGTTGCAAAACAGTCTCATTTCATATACCTATTCCTGCACTAGCTCCCTTGAATCTTTCAAAGTTTGTAAAAAATTTAGCATTTTTTACCTATGTAATAGATGAAACTATGTTGATCACGAGTTGGTATCCATTATTATCTATCTACACGTGTGTTATATAGGATTGCATAAAATTATGGTGATGTCTAGACAAGTACTATTCATTTGGTTGTACTTTATGACTTGGATAAAAATATACAGAAGAATGATATTCGTGTGATCAACCTTAGGTATTGATTGGAAAAAAGCAGCTTAGATTAGTTGATCGATGTCTGTTTTGGTTCTGAACCCATTGATAGAAGGTGGCTCCTACCTAACAAAATACTTCCATGAATTACAAGATTGGAGAATTTGACTGCATGGCATATCTTATTCCATTAGTTGATTCTTATAGTTGCAACTTACAAGTTTACCTGATATCTGTATAACCTGGAAATGATCTTTTTTGACATAGTAAGATTTTCCTGGTTGAAGTTTGTTTGTACTTAACGAAATAGTTCAGGTTTGTGTTATCTTTTTCCTCAACCTTGTATTGATTACAGTTTGGAGTGTATTAGATACATCTGTTAGCAACTTGCATTCATTCTATGTATTCTTCTTCCTTGCCTCAGGGTAAACTCATGCAGATGACCATGATGGTTCCACCAAGCTTCCACAAGGAGCTGCACTACCTGAACAAGGAAGATCGCTTACTGCGGTGGCTTGTGGTGAAACACAGGGATGTAAAACTTGGGTATGACTTCAATCGCAATGAAGGTTTCCTGAAGCACGACATTTTAGAGCATTCCAACAGAATGCTTAATGCTGCAAGCGAATCTGATGACGGCGACAGTGATTACGAAGAAGTTGATGGTTAGGTTGGTGCCCCTCCAGAATTGACACAGTAATTTATTGCTCCTCTTCTGGATTTCTGGATTTTGTCAAGTTTCAGCAATCTGCAACTATCGTTCCAACGTTGTCACATACATCCATACACACGTATTCTGTAAGGAATGCAGGGAGATGATGACTTACCTTGTCCGTCTGCTCATGATATTTTAATGCCTTCCTTCTACAGGCAACATGAGGTTGGAGGCACTTTCAGTCTCACGATTGGAGGTCTTCCTCAAGCCTTTGATAAATGCATGATGAGGTCAGGTGAAAGTAGGTTTTTACTAAATTATAAAAAAGAAAAGGTGTGAGAGACGATGGTAAGAGGCGTCTTCAACCTTTTTTTACCCCATATATCTATCTATTCACATGCATATGTATCTGCATAGGTGCAAGGTGGGGAGGGAGAGAAGGTTAGGTGTCATCCTGATGGCTTGAGAGAGACAGAGAGAGGTGTTTTTTAGTCTCATGAGTGGAGGTCTTCCTCTAGTCTTTGATAAATGCATGATGAGGTTACGTGAAAGCAGGTTTCACTACATTATAAGAAAAAAGGAGGTGTGAGAGACGCAAGAGGCGTCTTCAACCTTCTTTTACCATATGTATGTGTATGTATTATTGGGGGTGGGGAGAGAGGGAGAGAGAGAAGGTTGGGTATCATTTTGGAGGTCTTCCTCTAGTATTTGATAAATGCATGATGATGTCAAGAGGCGTCTTTAATGGGAGCGTGTATGTAGGTATGTGTGTAGGTGGAGATCTTCCTCTTGACGGCAAGAGGTGTCTTCAACCTTCTTTTACCATATGTATGTATGTATGTATATGTATAGGTGGGGGGTGCAAAGAGAGTGAAGATAGGGTGTCGTCTTGGTGGCTTGAGAGAGAGAGAGAGAGAGAGAGAGAGATGCTTTTAGTCTCATGATCGAAGGTGTGTCAAAGTGTTTTATCTTCAAACATGGTAGAAAATTAAGAGTTGAGTTTTGTTACTAAATGAAGTTAAATTTTACAGTGAATTATGAGATAAAAATATATGTATAAGAATTCATGTAGTAATGATAATATGTGAGATTTTATATAAAGTTAAAGTTAAAAATTGAAATATTGTTATCAAATGAAGCTTGAAAGTTTTCCGATAGTCTTTGATAAATGCATGATGAGGTCAGGTGAAAGTGGGTTTCACTGCATTACAAAAAGAAAGAAAAAAGGTGAGGCATCTTGATGGTAGGAGGCGCCTCAACTCTCTCTTTGAATGCCATTATTCAAATGGCATTCATATTGTTGGTTTTTTGTTTGTTTAGGTGGATTAATTAATATAAGATGAAATTTTCTTGCGTCCGCCAAAAAAAAAAATCAAATACACAAACATGCACATTTGTATGTATTGATTAAAAGCGTTGCATCAAAGCTAGTATGATGATGTGTTTTTTCTATTCTTATGTTCGTACAACATTTTAAGCACTTAAATAAAATCGCAAGTAAGAGAATATTAGAATAGTTTTACATTAGCTAAAATAGAGATTAAATTTAGACTTATATAATGATTTTGAAATAGTATCTTAACATATATGAACTAAACGTCTAAACATTCGTTATCCTTGATTGATATCATGTGTGGCATATTTCTTATTTGAAAACCTTAGATCAACTTGGAGAATATGATTAAAATTGATGTGTTTTCATCTCCTTGCCAAGAGCATTCGTCCAAAACTTTACTTTAAATTGAGTTGATTGGAGGTATACTTTTATATATATATAAGATTTGTAATTTTTGTTTGAAATTCAAATCAAAAAAAAATCTTTTCTCATGATAGAGTGAAAGATTACTTACAACATCCTACCATTGGTAATTAAAAGCACAAGTGATGAATCAATTATTAAGAAAATTACCATCAAAAACATGAGTCACAGGTAAATTATCAAGAAAATATTGTCAAAAACGGAAGGTAGAGGCTAGAATCAACATCTCTTCCATAGAGTTGTCAATGGGCCGTGCTGGCACGGCCCAGCACGGCCTAGCACGGTCAAATCGTGCCGGTCAATGGCACAGCACGAAAATTTTTCATGTTGTAGGTCGTGCCTAGGCTGGACCCCAAGTCGTTCGTGTCGTGTCTGCACGACACGAATAGGCACGGCTCGACCCAACATGAGACTACTAGGTGGGAATATCGGGTTTTGGGAGGGAGGACCCGGTCGTCAGGTCACTGGGCCGGTCGCCGGGTCGCTGGGTCGGTCGTCAGGTCACTGGGCCGGTCACCGGGTTGTGCAACCGGCAGGGTGAACGATCGTGTGCACGAGAGGAGGTAAAACGAGTCGTGTGGCTGGCAGGAGGATTGGTTGCCGGGTCATTGGGCAGACAGCCGAGATGAATGGCCACGTGTGCCTGTGCGCGAGAGGGGGCTGAACGAGTCCTGTTGCCGGCGGAGGGGATGGGTCGCCGGGTTGTGCAGCCGACAGGGTGAATGGTCATGTGCACATGAGGCAGAATAGGTTGTCTGGCTAGCAAGGGGACTGGTCGCTGGGTAATTGGGCCGGCAGCCGGGATGAACAGTCGCATGCGGCGATGCACGGGAGGGGGCTAAACAAGTCGTGTCGCCGATGGGGTATGGGTCGCTGGGTTGTGTGACCGGTTGCCGAGTCATTGGGCTGGCAATTGGGATGAACGATCACATGTGCTGGTGTGCAAGAGGAGGCTGAACGAGTCCTATCGCCGGCAGAGGAGATGGGCCGCCGGGTCACTAGGCTGGCTGCCGAGTTGTGCAGCCGGTAGGGTGAATGGTAGTGTGCACATGAGGCAGAATGGATTGTCTGGCTAGCAGGGGGACTGGCCGCTGGGTAATTGGGCCAGCCGGGATGAACGATCGCGTGCGGCGGTATGCGAGAGGAGGCTGAACGAGTCATGTTGCCGTTGGGGGTATGGGCCGCTGGGTTGTGCAACTGGCTACTGGGTTATGCGACCAACTGCCAGGTCATTGGGTCGGCAACCGAGATGAATGGTCGCGTGTGCCAGTGCGGGAGAGGGGGTTGAACGAGTCATGTCGCTGGCAGAGGAGATGGGCCGCCGGGTCACTAGGCCGACCGTCAGGTTGTGCGACTGGCGTGGGAGACGAGCCGTCGGGTCTTAGATCGACTACTACGTCATTGAGCCGACTGCTAGGTCACAATGTCAGGTTCCGTAAAGAATCGTGTTGGTCAAACTCATATCATTGACCAGCACAAATAGTATTTTTTCATGTCACAGACCGTACCTAAGCTAGCCCATTAACGGTTTGGGCCGTGCCAACACGACACAAATAGTGCCGTACTAGCACAAAAATCGTGTCGTGCGGCACGACATGATTGACACCTCTACTCTTCCCCTCATTTTAATTCAAGAAATTTTACACTAGTTTGATAAATGACCCAAAAAAAAAACAAATGTAATGCACCAGGTAGAGGGAACTGGTTATCTTGAATAGCAGACCACTTGTTTACTCTTACAATAAAATCAGCTTGAAGAGTCCACCTGATTTGCATTTCAGAAGATGTTCATGATATCAATACTAAATTTCAGTTATTTCTTCACATACAATGGAATAGTATTCTATGCACTGCATAAGTCTTCATGTAGGCAAGGAGATTTAATGAAGATCTAATGGTGTGTGTGTGTATAAATATATCAACCAACAAGTAATTTTCAGGTAATGACACCAATAAATCTACCTTGGTTACATTCTCAGTTCCAACTCTAGTTACAATACCCTGCCCAAAAGTAGCAGAAACATGAAGGGTAAGAGCTTATAAGACTGGGGTTTACCCAAATCAATTTTTACGAAGGCCTTGTGAAGATCTGCATGTATAGCTTTAACAGCATTGCATACCTAGTGGAATGGATGTGACAGGCAGAAGAATGGAAACACTGATAAATAATGGTAAGTCAATATTCTATCATGTAAAATACTTTTGTATATCCCTTTTTCACTCGGATCTGTGTGACCTGGAAGGAGATGAGAAAAAAAAACCTTTGGTGGTGACAAAGGCATATATAGATTAATCTGTATATCATGCAACCAACAAATCATTCTTGTTGATATAAATTATGAAAAACAAGTTACAACAGCATGCAATGAACAAGTAGACTTGGGTGTTTGATAAGGATCAGGATTGTCAAGAAAAATAAAACTTTATTTCTATCAAGATTGTTATCGCATTTGGTATCAAATAGTAAATAAGGAAGACATAAAGCCCAAAATAAGGGGCATGTGCACCAGTATTCAAAAATGTAAGATGAATCTGTCGGAAATAATTGGTCCGACGTTGGACAAACTACAGATCCACCTAACAATTGGTCATCAACTCAACTTCTCACAAGCATGTGTAATCTAACGATTCAATGTACTGATTCAATCTGTCAGAAATAAGATTTAAAGTGCAACTCCATGTAAACTTAGTAGTTAGTAGATTGAAGATCAATCCTTCAATTGGAATAAAAAAGCATAAACAACCAGAATTTTCATGTATTATAGCTTTTTTTTTAACACTTTTGTTCATTTACAATAGACTCACATGGTAATTTGGTGTCTTCAGTAGAATCTGAGACAATTCTGGTCCAAATAGAACATTATATTCATGTGGGGCTAGCAAGTAAATCTGATACTATTTCTTATTAGCATCCTAAATCAATCTAATAAAAATACAACTAAAATTGAGTATTGTTGATCATAGTACAATATTACCATTTCAGCTTTATTTTCCAAGGATAGAAATATCATATTGCATTGTTACTGTCACCTAAGAAATAAAGGAGATTAGTGATTGAACCTTCAAACTTTTGATATCTGCAATGTCAGTAACATGAGTTCCTCCACAGGGACAGCCTGGATAATTTCCCATTCTTACAATCCTTGGACTGCTATTCTGAAAAATTACAAAAAAATTAAAGTGGTATTATATGATTGCAGACCACCAAGATGATATTATTCATTTTAGGCCTGTTAGTTCAAGACCATTAAAAATTACAAATGTTTGTGCAACTAAAGGATTCTCGAATTTGTTCATAGACCATGAATCCTTTAGAGGAACAAAAAGCTTCCTAGATTGTAAGATTAACACTAGAAAATTGGAATAAAAAAAAGTCCTATGCACAAGGATCCTACCAATGTGAGATCTGAAATAGGATCTAATTGTACGTAGTTATGCATTCATAAATGAAATTTTTTTCTGGAATTTTAACCTAATATCTCTAGGTCACAATAGAGCAATCTTACCATTGTACCAACTCATGCTTGCACATGAACATTGTAATATGCAATGATAAATAATAATGATCAAAAATGTATGCTATTGAAATGACCTATTAAATCCATGAAATGCACTGTTAATTAAGTTTAATTTTAGGAAATGTAAATAGGGATTCTGAAAGATTAGTATAAGTAGCCGCATCTACAAATGGTACCCTATATTGTCATTGTATCATACATGTGAAAATATAAACTTCTACAATTTTCCAAACTATGACATCAAGGTGCTCCTATATCACATTGAAATTTGAATGATATGTCCATTTGACTTACAAATATAGAGATCAATTGATTCAATCATGAAAATGCACCAGTTTTATCAATTACTGAGCTTTGGGTGAAACTATTACATTTATGTTTTATATATTTTCTTTATAACCTATGTGGAAAAAGAGAATAGATGGAAGTTTTTTAAATCCATTCACAAAATATAAAACCTCTATTTATAGAGGGTACTACATAAGAACACAAAAACACAAGCAATGTAGGACTGAACCCACACACAGACACCTAAAAACCATAGTACATTAATTTCTCTCACAACCTGTTTGATGTGAATTTCATCATTTAACTGTCCAAGTGTTTGAATTTCAATGACTCATTTTTCCTTCATATGTTTGTCGTGCATCCTTAAATCCCAATACTATTGCTTCTGATTTGAATATAGTTGTTCACAGAATAACATAACCATATAAACAAAAGGCTTTCAAAGGAAGACAACTAGATAATAGTAGTCTTAAATTGTAGATAATGTGGTGGTCTAATGTTTCACAGTAAATCTTGTCAATTGCAAATTGTTCGAAATAAAAAAGATGTAAATATGCATGCAAAATTTCTTCCTTAAAAGTGCCTTGCTGAAAAAAAACCAAATTGGCAGAAACTAGCATGTAAGAATGCGCATTTTTGCAGTTACTAGAGAAAATGCTTATAAGCTTTTTCAAAATTTCCATTGATTTTATTAGTCAATACAAAATTGCAATAGGTTTTTCTATTCTATTTAAATGCACGGAGTCATGACTCTTGAACATGTCAAAGTGACTTTTCGGTTCTCCAAAGGTCAAAGTTAGTTATAAATTATAATGTTTATTTATTAAAAAAAGAGAAATGGAACAAAAGCTTTTTAATCAAATTTATAGCAGATAATGCTACTTTATGCAAAGGTATGGAGCATTTGTCAGCACTTTACGGTTCATTATAAGGTACATTTTATTCCCAATGTTATACAGGCTCTGAAGTCATCATATGCAAGAGTATATATGAGAATTGGAAGACAATTTCCTTGTCATGTGGGTCAACGATTTATACACACATGATAAGACTATGAGTTTGGGTCTAATGATTCATTGCTTTCTAATAAAAAAATTTGAATACAGAACTGAAAGATTGGAACTGACAACTTTGACCTTGTCAATGTAGCTAGGAAGGATGCCGCCACACAATGCAGAGGCTTCTTTATATGGTAATACAACTGCAGTTACCTGAGGAAGAATTATAAGAATACGAAAATAAATAAAAACTCTTCATCAAAAGAATAAATACATTGTCAGCAAGCATATCATCAAAAACTATCATGAAAAGTGAAATATTCACCTTTTCACCACTAGAAATTATTGTGTTTGCTACCATTTCAAGTTCCTTTTGTTTGTCAAGTAATTGCTCTCTAGCAATTGTGCCCTTGTACTCAACAAATGGTCTGTTGAAGAGAATAAAAATAAATATGTTTTGCTTGCACATACTATAAATCATCAACAAATCCAAAATTACGATGTAAAATTAACTACCATATTACAATTCCTGTTATCTGAATAAAGGCAAACTGTAGTTAAGATGTATCCATCACCCATCTATCACCTGTTTGACCACTTTTCTATAGAATGTTGTTTGGAGTAGGAAGAATGTGAATTATTAACACTTAATTTAGCCATGGCTAATCACAAAGTACACACATCCATGCCATTATAGTTCTCATGGAGGAGGGGTGCATCTGTTCTCCAGCCCATCACCTAACTATCCACACTGTTAATCATAGAATGTTAACTTATATGTTGATGACAACTTTGTGAAAGTAGAAGGATTTTTATTTTGAGTAATTTGAATAGATTGGACTTGAAGACCGTCATTATTAGGTCCACTAAATTTAGATTGATAAAATGTCCCGTACATTAAAAAAAATTAGGTAGTGTAAAGAAAAATGTGAAAATAAAAGTTAGAAAGATTTCATTTATTGTGCCAACGGTAAAGAAAATTGCGAGTGATATGCATTTCTAAACTTCATCAGATTAGAGGAAAAACTTAGCTAAAAGAGAAATCAAACGTCTACACCACATGATAACAACCAAAATGAAGATTTCAAGATGTTTGGAAATTACCCATCAGGAAAATGGTAACCTTTCTCAGGCATTAAGTGAGAAAGACCTATTCTGTCCATGCAAATATCTAACAAATGCCCTGCAGAATGAAGCCTAAAAGAAGCATAACTCTCAAAAGCAAAATCATTATTGACAAGCGAAACAAGATGTGGGAAAAAAGTGATCACAACAATATAAAAAAAATTGAAAATGTGAAAATAATTCCATATTTGAATCAACAAGCCAGACAATGGGGTAGATGCACGTACTTCAAAATTAAACTAGTATTCAAATAATTTCATATTTGAATCAAGGTGCCCACCAGGGGCACTATCCATGCACCAAAGTTTTTTATAAGCTCTAGGCATTCTAGCAGCTAGCCATATGTCATTTTTTCAGTATTTTCTACAATATTTAGAAATCTCATTGAATATGCTATTGATCCACATTTTTAAATCACTGCTTTTACTGTTAATTTGAATTTACAAAGGATATATCCGTTCAGAACTGTGTAAAATTATGATGTAACAATTAACAATATAATAGTTATGGGTAGAACTAATCCGTTTAAGTTTTAATTTATTTATGGCAACTAGTATATAAACACCTAGGTTTTCAAGGCACCCAGCTTAATGTTCAATATGCCTTGATAACTATGCATAACATCCTCTACTTGAATTTTCACGCTTTAAGTGGCATTGCATTTTTTAACCAAATAAACACAATACGCTAGGATGGGACATCACACAAAATTTTAGATATAATATTACTTCATCCAACCTACTTTAGATCTACAAACATCTTTTGTAATTTTTCTAGCATGAAATCAATCAAATGATCTTTTACGTAAAGTCAGCCAACTCTACCAACTTATATCCTATACAATCATAAAAGCTTTATTGTGGAATCTAATAACCAAATAAAAAGATAACACATGGATCAAACTATGAATTTTTCACTTCTACAACTTGGCTTAGTGCTAATAATTGTTTTCAGCAAAACTTTACCTTATTTTCCTTCTTTTTATATGCCTTAATATTGCCCATTAGTCAATGAATATTTTTTAGATTTAAAATAAGTGATTATCGTGGATTTTAGAAAGAAAAGGAGTATCCATAAGTTAACATTATAAAGGTCATGCATAAAAGAGTAGTTACTAGTTTTAGCACCTATAGGAGGAAAAACTAGGAAATTTCCAATAGACAGATTTATACTAATGGTCCTCTCTATGCCCATATATGTGTCTTAATTATGGATGAAATAATTAAGAAAATTCAAGGAAAAATACCTTGGTGTATGTTGCTAGGAAAATTCAAGAAAATTGCTATTTTCTCATCCATACTTTATCGCCAAATGATGAAATAATGGTATTAAAACAGATCAATTTTTTTGGGTCCAACAGAAGTATTTTGCTTTTTTGGTGAAAATTTACCTAGAATTCAGATTGCGTCTTTGTGCATTTACATACAAATGCACTTCTTGCCCCTTTACAAGTTCTGCCTCCAATTTTTCAACTTCAGGGCCCTCGAAAAAGCCAAAATGCATGACCTGCAATATTTTTTTTGGAAAAATCAATGCTGGAAAATGTATTCAATGTGCAAAATTGAGCATAGTTTAGTATATTTGATTGTGACAACTGACAAGCATTGCGAGAAGGAGGCTCATGGATCACCCAACCAACTGGCCTTGACACCCCTTCCCTTGGACTTGGACACCAACACCATGAAAACCCACAAACACCTCTAACCTCCTACTCGACTGGAGCTCCTCAACCTTTGACTCCCCTAACCAGGATCTAACCACACCCTCACTCACACGTGATGGGCACTCTTCAAAGAACACCTAAAGTACAAAAAGGACACATCAATTGTCTGAGAAGCAACATCCCATTCACAAATCATAAGCCCACAATAGCTTCAAAATTGGGAGATGATGAGGAGATGAAGAGTCAGGTGATCTCACTCTCCCCTTGCTTGTAAAAATGGGTGGATGGTGGTCAATGATAAGAAGTCCATCCATTTTTCTAGTTCAAGCCAAGATTGGTGGCTTTGAAGGGAAAATGATCAGGGGATTTGGTCAGTGACCAGCATAGAAACTTTTGTATTAGGTAGTGCCACCATAAGAAGAAGCAGAAAATGCTTAGGTGTTTGTAGTTACAACATGAAGGGTGAATGTCAGAAATCAGAGTAGTTGGGTATACTGAATAGGTAAAGGAGGGGGCTGTAAATAAGTGAGATGGTTTAGGAAGAACGAAAGCAAAAGCAATGTGGGACCAACATTGTCCAATGATATTCAAGGGTAGGCAACTAACTACATGGCTAGTAAAGGACAACCATCGATGGTGGAAGGTCTTTCAAAGACATTGACTTAAACCTCTCTGATAAAAACAACCTAGGACCACAAAGCAAAACCCTTCCTTGGCCAAAAATAAATCTCTTATACATTTAAAGCTCATTATGGATGGCTAAGGGTTGGAGGATGCAATGATGGTGTCCTAGTCATGTAATATCAAACAAGTGGACATTTATGGCTACAGTTGGGAAGAGCTCCCTGAACTCCAACTCCAACTCCATACAAACTCTCACATGTCACTATCACCACATAAACTTCAATGTATAAACTCTCACCGCATTAATTACTATGCAACACTAGCTCCATTTGTTTTACTACTCTTAGTTCCACTTTCATCCAACTCTCGAAACTAGCTAGAGTTTTTCCCAAACATACCCTATAACTAGTTTCATAATTAAGTAATGATGGAGGTTGTGGTCTAAGTTTGATTAACACGAGAGACTTCAAGGAGCTTTTAATTATTTTTAACAAGAAATTGAAGTCAAAGGTGTTGAATATAGGGTATAAGAAGTTCAAGTGATGGGATGTTTTCTTCTCCCCATGGAGTCCAACATAGGGGCATCTTCATCTCTCTTCATTTAGTGGGTGTTGGTCTTAACAGTTCCCATGCAAGCAATGAGCTTTAATCAAACAATAGCTGAAAACTGAGGGTAGGTACTGGGAATCTCTTGGAGGAAGATTGGAGTATTTGATACTAGGGATTACATTGTCCTTGTTTAAAGAGAATCATTCCCAAGCTTTATTAAAGTTGTGATGGGAAGACTGGTGTTCAAGGTTGGAGTAACAATACTGGGTTCACACTTTCAAGGAAAATCAATGGTGAATGAGGCAAGGAGAAAGAAAGGTTATAAAAGCAAAGATCTCCCCCTAGTGGGAGACAATTGCTCAAGCTCATCTTGGTGGATGGATTGGCTGGCAGTGGTGAACAAAGGATACAGTTCAACAAAGGCTGTAGAGAGAAGCTCATTTGTTGTTATTGACAACTTATCTGTAACAGTCCTTTTGGTTTTGGGTCATAGCTTAGGTTGACCCAATTTATAACTAGAGTCAAATCCAATGAATAACAGTATTTAAGGGTTAGGATTAAAGTTAGGGAGGGGGAGGAGATCATTTGTTCTCGTTGTTCTTGTCTTGTGGAGATTGTTAACCTTCGAAGTGTGACAAATTATCTATTTTTCTATTGCAATATAATTTATTTTGTTACATTTGGTATCAAAGCTAGCAATGATTAAGGCACGCAACGGAAAAGACAATATTGTGATGCTGATGGATTCAACATTGGTTGATCTAATTCTCCAATTTGATGCAAAAATGAAGACACGCTTAAACAGATTAAAAGGAAAAATGGCAACGCTATTTAATTCGGAACAGCCACAGGCTGGGAGCTCAATGGACTTGACAAACGTCGGCCACAACACCTCGCTCCTGCAAGAATTAGCTTACCATTCTCCGACCAAGGTTGACGGAGGGACACTGCAGATGGTGGAGGGCACGAGGGCATCACCACAAGCCATGGACCGCAGAGGAAGCAACGGTCGAAGGAGTGAGATGCCTTCCACCATGGGAGAAAAAGGAGCACAAAGCAAGGATGGGGAGGAGTGGCAGAAGGAGGAAGGGACAGGAGGAGGCAGCGACACTAACACCCTAACTTGGAAGGGGGAAGATGGGCAAGTGGACATTCCAATTTAAGCTATGGTCCAAAACCAAAAGGACTGTTACATTATCACGTCATTAATGTTCAATTTCATCTTCTATTTTGCTTAAAGAAACACCCACCACCATGGAGAAGGAGAGCTACTTGTTCTACACAATCCCTTACAACATCGGTGATATGAAATCCCACCAGCCACCTTTTTCTGGCATCAATGTACAATAAGCTTTACCAATGTTGCGTTGTACGTGCATCCTCTTTAATTCACTCGAGACAACGAAAAGGAGTGAAAAACTCACCAATCCATCGCCTTTCGATCTGACATCTTCCACCACGAACCTGAAGCCCAAGGCGGGCCAGGAAGCGCAGCCCGTGTCCGACGGCTGCCCGCCGCCCTGCGGGTGGAAGATGGTGGAGTCCAGGACCAACGCCAGCCTGCCGCCCTCAACCTTCGCCGCCACCGTCAGTGCTAGGATGAGAGACGATAGCCAATGCCAATTCGAAAGGAACGAGAGAGGATGAGGAGGAAGGCGGGACGACGGCAGACCTTGTGGAGGGAAAGGAAGGCGGCGGTGGACTGGAGCTTCCTCATGTCTTCGAAGTACTCCCGCCGAGTAGTCACCTGCACCTCTTCTGCCGTTGAGGCGGCGGCCATGGCGGCCGTGCTGAGTTCCAGACGAGATCGTTTGGAGGGATGATTTTTTCACTCGTTCTGTATTATTACATGGGAGCCGATTTTCTTGTACATAGAA
>JAMKPZ010002257.1:0-34964 GCA_024699675.1 Amphibolis antarctica
AGAGTAATTTATATGCCTCAAAATCTTATTTTAAAGATTATTAAAATAATGCAAAAATTGTAAATAATACTTCAAAATTATCTAAACCTTATTCCCATACATTAATGCACGTAAATAATTTTTTTATTATATTTTTTTAGATTTTTGGCTTTCATTTGTATCACTTGTACAGTACTTTTTATTATACATTCACTTGCATCTTTTCATTAATTCTTTATGCCTAGTTCCCTATGGGATTATACGATATTTTCTGGTTGTTGTCATTTAACTTGTGTTAAATGACCACAATAGAAATCCCAAATTTTAAATTTATAACCGCAAGCATACGGTACCCATTGTATTAAGCAATGTGAGTATGGGTCGAATCTAGGCATAAATAATTAATGAAAAATACGCAAGTCAATAATGCAAGCAAGAAACTGTAAAAAAAAAAATGCTAAAATAATTTCTCAATACAACAATTAAGGAAGGAAAAATAAATTTTACAAAAAAAGGGTACAAATTTACAAAGTTACAAAGATTTTTATTTATTAAAGATCAAGGAAAATAAACATGAAGTATAAATCTCAAATTCAAAATTATTATTATTACATAAATCTATATAGATATATTATATACAGACATATTAAAATATAAAGTTATAATATAAGACGCCTAACCGTCTAGTTAGTTCGTAATATTAGTTCGTAATGTTTGGGTAAGATAATAGAGTTAGTCATCCAGAAAATATAAAATAAAAAGAATAATATTTGCAGTTTAGGAAATTGGGCTTTTAACACTAACTTCTCAAAAAATTGGGCTTTTAACGTTAAAACTCTGAAAACTGACCATATACGTGTACAAAGAAAATCACGTGCCGAACTTAAAAAGTCACATGCCCATGTTAAAACTCCGAATTGTTCATTAAAACTCAAAACTCTGAAGTTTTAACTGTTAGTTCGTATAGCTATTCCTTTATTTTTCTAATATTTCTAATAATGTTAAAATGTGAAATACAAAATCTTAAATACCTTATTTTACTTAAATTTATGACTTAATATTTAATCAACATCCTTTTTAATCAATATTAATTAATTAAAAATCAAAACCACCCACATTAATTGACGGTAGTTTCGTAAATATCTTCTTTATTTTCATGGAAGTTCCGTAAATCAATATTTTATATAATATAAAATAACGAAACTACCATTACTCTATTTGGGTGGTTTTGTATTTTGTATTTTCAATTAATTGATTTGTTGAGTATTATGTTTTGATGATGAATGCTTAATTATTATGTTAATAATATTTGATGGTAATTTAAAGTCGTAATTGTATTCAAACATTATCTATTTCATTATTATTTAGACACAACTGAAAATATTATGGGACTTAATGCTAAATTATTTAACACTTGAATATTCGATTTAGGTTAAGTGTTTTAAGTTAGTGGATTAAGTATATTTAATTTTTAGAACACTTAAACTTGATATTCGAAGGGCTATAGTTATTTAAATAAGTATTAGATATGAATATAGTTCATAAATCAACAATGAAATGTTATGTAAAATTTTAAGTTCACTCGTGATGGAAGAGTTGGCGTTTTGATGTTAAAAGACTTGACGATTGATGAAAAGATGAACAGTGTATCAGTATTTTAACATTAACACGTGACTTCTTAAGTTAGGTGCGCGCGTTTTAAAGTGCATACGATATGTGAACAATGTCGACCTTTTAATACTAAATAACCGTAAAGTTAAGCAAGAGATGACATAAAGTTCGGTGTTTTAGTGAGGCATGTGAGTTTTTAAGTTAAATATGTGACATTCAGTTTTTATTAAATGAAGAATAACTTTACAGTAATTCTGTGACTTACTTCTTTATTTGAATGGACGTTCCATAAATCAATTATTACAAAATCCTTAAGATATGCAAAAGTTAAATGTTTCCCCTAGAATAATGCATATTCTAATTGAAATTAAACACAATGACACGTGGAAATTAAACACAATGTTAAATACTTTATTTTACTTAAATTTATGACTTAATATTTAATCAAAATATTTTTTAAATCAAAATTAATTAATTAAAAATCAAATCCACCCTAATATTTTCATTAAGAATTTTACAAATTATAAGAATATTTCACAGATAAATTAAAGATAGATTTAATAATTAAATCAATTGATTGAAAATATAAAATACAAAATCACACAAATATTTTATCACTTCATCAAAAATTGAAGTCACTGATTTAAATAATTTATTAATCACTTGCTCCAACATATTAAAATAATAAATTAACGCATATGTTAATTAAGCACTTAAAAAATTTAATCACATCAATAATTAATTAATTAAAATTCATAAGTTAATTAACACAACTATTAAAAATATATGTGTGTAGGTGGAGTTTTGAAATTAAGGAAGAGAGTGTGTGTACACGTCTTTTTAGGTGAAGAGAGAGTGTATATTTTTAAATTTCACTTGTAAGAGAGAGAATAATTTTTAAATTACATAAATTTCACTTATCGATCGTAACATCAATATTGGTATCCTAAAGAAGGATATATGACATCATAGATGAGTATTCATAAGTCAGCCACTTAAAAGTTGGATGTACATTGCCCTGAAATATTCATGGAGAAAGTAATGGCAATCCAAGGGACCGAAGGATCGAAGATCCACAAGGGAGGAAGACGATGGTGATGGATTGAGGCTACGATGCAGTGAACCGACGGAGAAAGATGGAGAAATTTTTCTTGGTATGGTGCTTTTGATTCCTTTTCTCCTTTATTTATTCCTCCACCCTTTTCTAACATGCAATGTGAGCAATAACGCACATTCACTGCCCTTTCTGCTCCCCAAATATGGAATGTATTCAAAATGTTTGGAATACTTGAAGAATATTTCAGTGTCTTAATTCGTTGACCATCAATCAACAGGGATATCATAGATGGACAATATTTATAACAAAAATGTCGTAAGTTCCATGTTCAAATTTTTACATTCACATATTCTTATCTATCTATATATGATATTCATGCAATAATATATATAATATGTATATGCGTGTGTATATATATATATATATATGAGAAAAATGAGTATGTAGGTGTCCACAGAAGTGACTTCTGTAGGCACTACGTCTGGGCCGTTCGATCTCGATTGAACAGCCTGCAGGTGAGTGGATGCATAGGCGGGTGAGGGCAAGCAAGCAAGCAAATGAGTGAGGACGTGCTGACAGGCGAGGGTGAGCAGACAGGCAAGGGTGAGCAGACAGGTGAGGGCATGTGGGTGAGCGTGACGAAGAGGGTGAGCGAGGGCGAGCACGATGGAGGGGGCAAGGGCGAGCACAACAGAGAGGGCGAGTGCGACGACATGAATTGGCTGCTCGCCCGTGAATCAGCGATTTCTTCCCCTTCTTCCCTTTCTTCCTCTTCTTCCCACTCGTGAATCGGCTGTCACTGTCGCTCATGCTTGCGTCATCACCTGCTTGTGTCATTGCCGCCACTCATAGTCACTTGCCTGCTCGTGCTCGCCATCTCATGCGTCGTTCGATCTCAATCGAATGGCCTAGACAAAGTGCCTACAAAAGATACTTCTGTAGGCACCTACAGGCCCAACAATCTCTCTCTCTCTCTCTCTCTCTCTCTATATATATATATATATATATGGAATGGATTCTCTAGTGGTACTACTTTTGAATGGTCTAAATTAAATTTGAATAACTATATGTAATAAGTTTGTATAGTTATGACTAACTCAACGACATACTATTTATCAAAAAAATTCATTATATATATGAGGGCCTATATAGTTAAACTGTAACCATACAGACTTACTTTTTCATATAATTAGTTAAATTTAATCTAGATCATCCAAAAGTGACACCATTAGAGATGACACTCTAGTGACACCACTAGAGATGACACTCTAGTGACACCACTAGAGATGACACTCTAATGGCACCACTAGAATGTTATCTCTAGTGGTGCCTTACATGAATAGTCTAGATTTAATTTGGATCATCATCAAATCAAAAAAATTCAAAACCCTCTCGCTTGCAACCCTCCCCTCTTGCCCATGACCAACCCTTTCTTTGCCTGCGCACTCCAGTGACACCACCTCTCCTTCTCACAGCCCTCTTACACAATCTCTCTGCCTGTGCACTCCTCCTAAGCTCTCCTTCTTTGCTTGAGCACTCCTCCTGAGCTCTCCTTCTCTGCTCGAGCACTCCTCCAGTGATGCCACCTCTCCTGTCGCGGCCAACCCTCCCTCAGTAAGTTTCCTTCTCCTCTTGTGACCCTCCCTCCCACACATGACCAACCCTCTCCTTCGACAGGTTGATTCTCTAATGACATCATTAAAGTTACTTTTCTAGTGGTACCCAACTTTAAATCATTTTCTTATATATATATACAACAAAGGGAGAGCAATAAGGGATTTAAGAGACAATGAATGTGGGATTTAAGAGGGTAATGATGCATTGCGAGAATTGAGGTAGATGAGAAGATGTCGTTGCTAAAGTTGTTAAGCATATTACTCAGTGGGTGTAAACTTAGGAACACCAATTAGACGGTTAAGACTGTGATGTACATGGGGAGGGAGATTGGTTATGTTGGTTAGATGAATTATTGAAAAATTTAAATGATTCAGATTTAATTTAAATCATTGAATTAGGTTGTTACTAGAAAATCAACTCTAATGGTGTCATTAGAAAGTATTTTCCCTATATATAATTATATATATATATAATTAAAAAATAAAATAATGCAACATAGAATCCTCACAAATGGAATAATATACTTGAGTAACATCTGCAAAATATCATTTTCTTTGATAGTGAACTCCAACCCAAAAAAAACCAAAAATGTGAGGCCTCTCTATTTTTCTTGAAAAAAAAGTGTCTTTTATTAATCAAGTAGAAGAATATTATAATAGGTGTTTCAAGTCTATTTGGGAATTTATTCCACAAGAAAATTAGTGTTAGATACCAATTTTTGAGCATATGTTTTGTTGTTATACTTCATATTCCATGACCAATCATCAACTTGCCAAAGTTCTCAACTCATTTATTTTCACTGTGAACATCTCAAGTTTGATCATTAGCTCAATGCTTTCTCATTTTTCTTAATATTCACTAACATTTATTAAATTTTAAATATTTATTTTTTAAATAAAAATTTACATACATACATACATACATACATGATAATAATAGGTTGGTAGATATTGATAGTCAATACCTTGTCACTTCTCAGCCAATATTTTACCATTTACTAAGAAAGACATTATATATTTTACTAATGTTTAAGGCTTCTTTGTAAAGTGTCAGGGCTATAATACACTCAACCAAATAGATTCAAACTCTATGGCTTTGTTTGGATAACCCACTTCAACACTCTTGGAGCGAGAAAAATTATTTTTTTCTGGATCTTTTGCAGAATGCATTTAAAGCATGTGCGAGCTTCTCGAAGATGTCGCGTGAAGCTTGTACGTGATACCCCATGAATGTCCCTCTTCCCACCCTCCAATGAATCATGTATAGTGACGCGTCCGTGAAAGAAAATACAAAAATGTGACGATAAAAGGAACAAAGCTGACTTCAACACTAATCTGTCACATGATTCCAACTAGAAGCCCTCCCCCTTTCTTCCACATCGATGGCCGAAGAAGAAACTTTCCCGCAAACATTGGTTGTGGGTCGTCCAGATCGGAAGCTGAAAATCCCCACATATGCAACCCCAGCAAGATGAACCCTTACAATCCCTCCCACTCATCCAAAGTTATCGAACTATATGAGTATGTGTATATATATATGTGTGTGTGTATGAAACTTAGGATAATTTAAAATTTTAATGTAGATTTAAAATATGTTGACAAAATTTAATTTGTAAATAATTAATTAAAAAAATAAGTTGACACCTCCATAACACTTTTATGTTTAGTTTTTTCTTTACTTGCATGTTGTAAGAAATTTTGTGATTACTTGGATGCTATTAAAAACAATCTACATTTGCCAGTGTGTCATTAAAAAATTTATCAATCTTAGGTTGTATTCAGATAACCTACTTCTGCACTTCGAGAGTGGGTAAAAGTGATTTTCTGTTTACTCCTGTGGTGAACGTGATTTCCTTTACGCTCACTCTCTGATGCACTCCCAAGGTATGTTGTGTTATGGGCTTTGATTAAAAAAAAAATAAAAAAAAAATGTTATCGCATATGACCAAGGGTCAAGTAGTCATGTGGGGTGTGTAAGTTTACTAGGTCTCATGGTATTAATGCATAAGACTACGAAATGTCGTGACGTTATCGCATATGATTACAATGTTCATATAAAGACATAAAAGCCTATTTGTGTATATTGAAAATAAATATGTTGTATATGTTTAGTTATTTTAATTAAATTATAAAATAATTTTGTTTAAAGTAAATAAATATTGATGTGATAAGAGACATAATGATAAAATAATGAAAAGAGCAGAATACAAAAAGTATGATGAAAATTAAGAATACTTGTGGCATTTGCGAACAAACCCTTAGTAAAATATCTAGTGGTTAA
This sequence comes from Amphibolis antarctica, assembly GCA_024699675.1. Taxonomy (NCBI): domain Eukaryota; kingdom Viridiplantae; phylum Streptophyta; class Magnoliopsida; order Alismatales; family Cymodoceaceae; genus Amphibolis; species Amphibolis antarctica. Next base: position 6,545 of record JAMKPZ010002257.1, read on the forward strand.
ATTGTCATTTGTTTTAGAAAATGAATACAACATGTGTTACACATGTCTTTTGATTTATAAACTAAGATTAAACTATTAATGATAAGGATACGAGAGAAGGGGGAAATTTTTTTATAGCATGTATCAAACATAAATTTTTCAAGAAATTAAATTTGATAACATATAAAAATCATTTATGATATCAATTCATCTTCTATCTCTTGTATAAAAATATTATAAGGGTTGGTCTTATTGGTTTAGATGTATCAACTTAAAATTAAATCAATCAATAATGAAGATTGTATTTAAAATAAATATTTATAAAGAAAAAACATGATTTATTTTACATGCTGTAATAAAGTTTCAAATACTAAATCCTAATTCCTAACATTAAGTCAAAATCCTGACTAAACCCTAACAGCAAAGATCGTATTTAGAATAAATATTTATAAAGAAAAAAATAATTTATTTTATTACGATAAAATTTTAACAATTTATTTTTATTAATTCTACGTGCATAAATAAATTTTTAGAATTATTTCAAAAAGTACTTTTATTTATTTTGAAAGTGATCGAGGATGACGGATGAACGCACCCTTAGAGAAAAGTTAATGGACTGAACATGCAAATTGCCATGTCTCTGTGAATGACCATTTTATATCCTCCTCTGCTTGGGCTCCCTGTTCACCTTTCCCTTCTCCCCCTGCTCCTCTCTCTGCTTCGCTTCTCATCTCCATCTCTTCTGGTCTCCAACCTCTCCATCTCTTCTGGTCTCCAACCTCTCCATCTCCTCTCCTTTCGTGTTCCTGATCTTGAATTCCAAGGACCTCTCACCAGCCAAGCGCAGGAATGGCGTCTGAAGAAGTGGCAGAACCACTCAAATACAGGGTATTTGTTGAAGAACAACCCTACTTGATCCCCTTTCTCTCTTCTGATTCATGGATTCGCGTTTGATTTCCTTGCTTGTGTGCTCTTGAACCTGGAAAACAGATATGGGTGTTGAAGGTTTCCATCCACTGTCAGGGTTGCAAGAGGAAAGTAAAGAGAGTGCTGCAGAGCATAGATGGTATGTGTGGAACACCATCGAACTCGGCTTGATCGACCCCTCCAGCCGCCGGAAAAGATGGGTATTGCTGCGATTTGCAAACATTGTTGGTGGTGTGGTTGATGCCCTTGTTCTTGTTTTGTTCAGGTGTGTATACCACGGAGGTTGATTCGAGGCAGAACAGGGTGACTGTTACGGGGAACGTGGACGCCGGCACGCTGATAAGGAAGCTGGTGAAGCACGGCAAGAACGCCGAGCTCTGGCCGGAGAAACCCAAGTCGAGGGAGGAAGTGGATGAGAAGGGGAGGAAGGAGGATCAGGCAAGCGGTAAGGAAGCGAAATCTGGGAGTGGTGGTGGTGATGTTGAGAAGAAAGGTGAGGAGTCAAGCGAGGGAGGCGCAACGGTCGTGCAGGAGACGCCGGCCGGTGACAAGCCGAAGGCGGCGAAGAAGTCCGGGAATGGCGATGAGACGAAGAATGGGAAGCGGAAGGGAGAGAATTGGGTGGAGGGTAGCTCACGGAATTCCAAGGAGGAGTCCGGACGAGGTGAGAAGGCCAAAGGTGGTGGCGGCGGCGGCGGCGGCAGTGGCGGCGGTAAAAAGGAGGAGAAGAACGTCGAGACCAACGGCGGCGGTAAAAAGGAGGAGAAGAACGTCGAGACCAACGGCGGCGGTGGGAACGAGAAGCCCGGCGGTGGTGATGGTGATAAGAAGGGAAAGAAGGTGGCAACTGCAATGAGTAGTGAGAAGAAGAAACCGCCGACGGAAAACAATGGTAACGGTGGCAAAGGTGACGGCACTGCCGGCGCCGGAGATCACAGCGCCGCCGTAAATGAAACGAAGAAAGAAGCGGCGGATCATGGACATGGCGGCAGTGGACCGAGACCAGCAGCAGCAGCTGCTGCACCACACCATTCCTACCATCCAGAACTGCTCGACCAGTTCCCCATCAACCATCGAGAGCCGCCGTCGTACATCGTCAGCTACAGCATGGCGCAGCCGAGCATGAGCTACCGATACTACGCCACCGCGCCGCCAGAGGAGCCGCCGGCTGCATACTCCTACTCCGTGGACTACCATCCTTACGACCGTGCTTACTCGTACCCTCCGCCGCCGCCGCCCGTCGGGGTGACCCTCTCCCCTCCCCGGGACAGCTCCTACGACATGTTCAGCGACGAGAACGCCAACGCCTGCCGCCTCATGTGAGGCCGGCGTTGCCTTCAACCTTGTTCACGTCCGCACCTTGAAGGATCGCCGCCGCCGCCGTCGACGAAGTCCGTCGTCGGTCGGCCGTCACTCGGCGATGGTGAGAGTTCCAATTTTTAATGTACACTTTATATTAAAATAGCAACGTTGTGGACCTGTTTAATGTTTGGTCTAAACATTCCATGTATCTATTACCATGTATAAATCGAAGAAATTTGGGGACCAAACTGATATTTGGTCCAAAACTTTCAAATCCATCCTTCTAATTGTATCATAAGTTAGCATATTTGATGAGTTGTATTTATATAGATCTTTTTACATTTTTGTAACGATAATGTACGATATAAAAATAATTTTATAATATTTTAAAATTTTATATTTATTTTAATGTATTTTTTAAGTTATATATATTGTATATAGTCGAGTGGTTTGTGTTCCTTGATAAGTGATGTATGATTGTAGATTTGAATTATATATTTATTTATTTATTAGTATTTATAAATTATATTAATATTATATTAATTTTTAATAAAATAAAAATAATTCAAAATTAAACCGTCAGACTTTTGTTTAGATTATTGACCTTTCCAAAAATTCAGGTTGTTAAATGTTAGATTTTGTAAAACAAATTTTATAAGTGTATGGTTTTAATTTTTTAAAATAAATAATAATAAAATAAATAGTGAATAATTATAGTTGACCAAACGTCGATGTGATAGTTTAAATAGTTGATCAACAATTTTTTTGAGTAGTTTAAATGATTTTGCCAGTAAATTTATCTAATTTTATCAACTAAGTGATTTTTTTGACTGGTTTAAATGAATTTGTCGATAGATTTATTTGATTTTACTGATTGATTTTTTTGACTAGTTTAAATGAATTTATCGTCACCAATAGAATTAAACTTTGTAGGTGTTAAGATATTATCAAATAGAAGAAAAAGAATGGTAGAAGGAACAGTTGTAAACTATTCTTGCATAATATTTACTCAAAAATCATCTATATTAATTTTTAGATAAAAAATAGATTATTACTTAAAATTAAGACTGTGTTTGTTAATAAAGTAAGATGAGATTTTTATTATATATTATTAGTTATACATAGTAATTATAATAGAATATGATAAATGAAAAAAAAGAATTATAGTAATTATGGTGATATAAAAGTTGTTCTTTATGTATCAGAAAAAGAGTAACTACAATAATAAGAATAGATTCATTTATTTGTGTTGTTCAAAAAATCGTTCTAATTTTCTTTCATGATAATTTTTTATTTTATTTAAATCACCGTGTATAGACTAATATTTATTTGTTTTTTTTTGACTTTTCGTTACTTTTTTAGTTACTAACTTTATCTATTTTTAGATGAATGATATTAAGAAAGGTTTGTTTTTATATTTTTTAATATTACCTGTTTCGTTGAAAGATAAAAAATCAAAACAATCATTATTTATTTATTTAAAAAAAAATAAAAAAAAACTACTTTTTCCCGCTCTGAAAAAAACTCGCCGTCGCTCTCCACCGTACCCTCCGCCACTCCGGATTCACTACCCGCCCTCCCTTCCCGCCAAACACCGATGGCGGCCACCCTCCCCGACGCCACCGACCACCTGCCCCTCTCCATTCTCTTCTCCGGCGGTGATCAGCGCCGGCGGCGTCTTCCGTGTCTCCATCGGAGCTCCCCCAACCTCCTCCGCTCCAGCGATCTCGCCGTCGGCGACCTCGTTTGGGCGAAGACCTTCCCTTACACGTGGTGCCCCGGCCGAGTCCGCCGTAGGAAGCGGACGAAGTCGAGGATCCTCGTCTCCTTCTTCGGGAAGGGGAATAGGCGGCAGTGGTTCCGGGAGAGCAGGGTTCGGGGGTTCGAGGAGAGGTGCGGAGCGATGGTGCGGATGAACGGGAGGAAGGTCGGGGTGGAGATAGGGCTCGCCATGGAGGAGGTCGGGACGATGACGATGGCCGCGCTGATGTGCCCTTGCTGGAGGTCGGCAGTGCGGGATGGTGGGAGTGTGAGTAGGAGGCTGGAGAGTAAGGCGTGGGAGAGGTTTTGCGCGAGGGAGGTGGCGTGGTTTGTTAGGAGATTGGGGGTTTTTCGATTTGAAGATGAAGGGATGGAGTGCGATGCTGCGAAGGTGGTTAATGTGGCTGCACAGATCCTGGCGTTCCGGAGGTATGCGTCGGCTGCCGGAGTTCGTTTGGCTGGTGGTGGCTTTCGAGCAAAGAGATTGCTAAGGTCGGTGAGGGAAATGGCGGTAGGGCTGGGGGTGTTTGTTGAAATCGGTGGTGGTGTTGTTCTGGAGCAGGTTACGGCGTTTCGAAATTTTGTGATGAGATCCCCAGGGTGGGTGTTTCAGGAGCTGACTGGATTGGGAGACGGTCTCGGTATGGATGATTCCGAGGATTCGATTAGCGACTCGTGCAGTGAAGGCTTACAGAACGATGTGAGTGACTCGGAAGGTATAACGTGATTGCGTGAAGTTAAAAAATGCAACACACGCACACAAGTCGATAGTAGAAAATTGGAAGTTTCTTAAACTTATCTACTTTTTCATGTATCAGATTTATTGCTCTAGTTTGAACTTCCGCGGCATTATAGGTCCTATTTAGATTTATCTGTGGTAGGTTTTCCAGTTACATGAGTAAATTCAAATCTGTGTGCATCCAACTGGTATGGATATAGATGTAAGAATCAATACCTATTTTAATTATGCTAGCGGTTTAAAATTTTTAGATACAAAATCCTGCCATGGTTTAAATAAATTTTTTAGTCATGAATTTGAATTTTGGAATATCAGTTTTTTACAATACCCTTGGCCAACTGATATTTTTGGATCTTATTTAGGATATTTAATGAATACCTATAGGTCCTATACAGATTTATCTGTGTTAGGCTTTTTGGTATCATTCATATGGGTAATATTCAAATCTATTTGCATCCAACTGGTATGGTTATAGATACGAAATCAACATCTATCTTAATTCAGATATCAATTCTACTAACTTTGAAAATTTTTAGATACAAATTTGACTCTTAAAATTTTTTGTCTTGAATTCGAATTTTGGAATATCTGTTTTTTACAACTCCCTTAGCTGGTTTTTGATTTTTAGCAATTCAAGTAGTTTGTTTGATCATCAGCAACCTACCTAGTAACAAGTTGTTTTTCAAACAGGACCTGTTTTTCTTTCCAGATTTTGTCTCCCGTTGTTGGAATATGTGTCATATTAGGGGCCAAGTAAAAGGATCAACTCAATGCATGACACCTGCACCAACGTGATACTTGAAAATAGTCCATTTGCACACTATTAATGTCGAGTGTTATTGTGTTATTGAAAGTTCTGTAATACACCTTTTGGTTTGGTGATGTGGCTTTGACAGAGGATGAACCTTGATGCAATGGAAATATTTCTTTATCATGACTTTGTGACTTTGAGATTAAGGATTTGAATCCTAGGAAATAATATTTCTATTTATGAAAAGTTAAGGTGGCATACAATTAGATCCTCCAAGGACACCACATTGGTTGAACTTGGAAGCCTTGTGCACCAGGCTTACACTCTTTTACACGACCATGCATGCAGTTGACATGAATTTTTTCAAAAAAAATGTGAACTTTTCTGTGTTTTTGATACCATGATAGTATGATACAGACATACTGATGTTTTATTTAATTACGTGTCTTATAAGTTAGCAAAGTTCAACACAAAAGGCAACATTTATGACAGTGTTGCAGACAAGTTATGACAATGCTGCTTGGAACTGTCTAAAGGTGGTTATATGCTGCATGAACTATGGACTTAAGTTACATGATCAGATTTGCTACTGTGTTAGTTTAGCCTCTTTTTTGATATTAATTCATGTGATTGCATTGGTGGAGAGTTGGTGGAGAGTTTCATTGAATGTGTCTCAAGGTTCTAGCCATGGAGTGGTTGTGGTGTGTCGCTTATAATATGCTGATGGTATGATAGTTTTCTGTGAAGCAGATCAATTGCAAATTGATTAAGCTTCAGTGCTTCTTGGGTTGTTTGGTACAGTCAAAGGCTTATGAATCAATTTCCACAAGTCTTTTGTGATTGGTATCAATTCTTCAGATGAGGATTTTAAACTGTTGCTGTTTTTATGGAATCTAAGAGTCTTTTCCAATTAAATTTGAGTATTCCTTTATTAAGCAGATTTATAAAGAATAAGTACTGTGTTGAAACAAAAGAAGAGGTGGAAGTTGTTAATTTCATTAGGATAACATAAACCCTGGCCTTTAAAATACTACTTGGAATCCTCCATATAAGGATTCATTTATTCATAGACTTTAACAGATTGGACACTCATTATTGATAAGTTTGAGTGGCATTTATCTAGTTGGGCTGGAAGATTCCTATCATTTGGTGGTAAGCATATGTTACATTGCATCATTTTTATCAAATTTAAACCTCTAGCAGCTTTGGATGATTTCCAAACCTCTAGCAACATTTCTAACAAGGTCAGACAAGCTTTTGAAATCCAACAATTCCCTAAGTTCATCTGCCTCTTTGTCCAGCATGGTCAATTTCTCTGGTTTGCTTTTCCAATTACTTCTTTGGCATGTTTTAATGTTGTGCTATTTATTTATTTATCAAGTCTCCTAGCTTTAATTATAGTTTATTACTATTAAAAATTACAGTGGTGATACTTAGTTTATGATGAATGACCGAGAAGTCCATGACGGAGGTTGACTGGACATTGGGCAGCATAGATCGGGCTTGGGAGGGCCAAAGGATGGCATGGTGCATGGGTGGAAGTTTTTTTCCCTTGGGTGTGGGCAAGAAAAATGTCTCTGGGCTTTGATATGGAGGCAAAGGCTGCAAATGGCCGAAAACGTTTTTCAATTTTCTGTCATGCACAAATGACCAGAAGTGACAGAAATTTTTGCTCACCTGCAAAAGCACTACCTTAGTAGGAATCTTGTCATTTGTCATTAGGTTTGCTCTTTTTTATGGAAAATAGAGATTAAAAAATGTTACCTATAGAATCAAATTCAGATTTGATTGCTAAAAGAAAATCAAACTATTTCTAGTAATCACTGTTTGAAGTGTTCAAAATTTTAGCCAGAATACTTTCTTGGTCTCTGGTTTTTCAGTTTTTTAAATGATCCATATACAATTTTTTTCATATTTTTATTTTGTTTAAAGCAGGGAGTTCTCCAAACCGTATCTCTGTTTCTTTTATTGAAAAGGACAAATCACTGGCTGACATTCCCACTGATGAAGGCAAGATTCTGAAAAATTATTCAGAAATTTCTCCAAGAATGGTTGATCAAAATATCACCAATTATTGTTCTGAACCTCTGATGGTTTCCTCTATTGAAGGTTTGCCAGAACCAGTACCTTCAATCAAGGGACAAACACCCTGCAATATGTGCAATATGTTTTTTTTCAAAGAAATTTTGAAGCATTTGCACATTATTGCAGTAGATCCATTTTATCTCGGGTCTAAGCAATTGGAATCATTATCTGGTTGCATTTTGAAATACAGGAAGCTTGCTCTTGCATGTACTGGTGCTTATCTACTTAGAAGGAGCAACAGATTATCTGATATGGAACTTGAACAACCGTTCTGTCTTTTTGAGGATGTCTTTCTCAGAGATGATGTAGTTCAAATCACTTCTACGGATGATTCTGTGTGTGACAATGAACTTTCTTTGCGTGAAAACCTTGATGCAGTTAATGATAACTCTCTTGATGTCTGTGTCATGTCAAGATTCACAGGGAACCTATTCAGGGAAGCTGGCAGTGGCAGTTCCATGGAAGACTCTGGCAAACAATTTCTAAAAACAACTCTACAAACAGATGAGGAAGAGAGCAGTGCTTTAGTAACAGTTGATGCAAATAGTTTGATTGATTCATCTATTAATTCTTTGCCAAAGCTGATGACTTCACCCAAGGATCAATTAGTTGTTTCACATTGGGAGGAACATAAAATAAGTTATCTGGAGGAAATGTTGATTCAGTTGCATTGTATTGCTCAAGATGCATGTATTTTTGGGAAAAAGAGGCGAAAAATGACATACTCAACGTTTCTGAAAGTTAGAGAGCTCATATCTCTGAATATTTCCGACATTATACTTACGAGCAATTCAGACTGCTATGGATCAGATTTGGAAAATGATCAGCTAACTGGTCTTCCTGATGACAATACCATTACTTACATGGATGATCAGCCAATCAACTCTAGGTATGGTGTATGGGGAAAATCTTATCAACCTTACTAATTTCATATTTGGTGATCTGTGTCAGTTTAATTGATGATTCCAATTTGACCTTTTCAGGGACAAGGATTGTGGTGCTATAATTGATACAGTGCTCATTTCCAGGTTTGAAATTGATATGGATAGAGGTAGTCCATCTTTGATCAATGAGACTGTGATGCCTGAAGCAGAGGCCACAAAAATAACACACGTGCCTCAAAAAGTATCCTCACTAATCCATGAAGTTAGATCTCAGTTGTGTTTGCTTGCCATTGATCTTTACCATCCAGGATTGAAAACTATTAAATTTGTAAGGAGAAGTATTTTGCTCTACAGAAAGGTAGCATTCCAGAATACCCCAGATCTCTCTTCTCCATTAAGCAGCAGTAGATGTATTCTAAATTTTGAAAAATTTGAAGCCTATGACCATGATCAACAATTTCAGAATAGAGTAAAGGATCCATGTATTGATAACAGGCCAGGTTGTGTAGAAGATCCAAGAAAAGGTCAAACTTCTTTGGCTCATAGTGCCTTGAATATGAACCAGGCCAATGATAGTGTCAGAAATAAATCTCCTTTTCCTTCTGATTTTAAAGGTCATAATATTGATATGGGCCCTAGTTTAGTCATGTATACTGACACAGATAATCTCGTATTTAAAAAGGAATCATGTGGAAAACCATATGCAAATAGAGCTTCGCTCTTGAAAGATTCCTTTGGAAATTGTGAAGGTTCCCTTGATGACCCCATTGCTATTGGCAATCCCAAAACACCAATCTCAAGTTCAAGGGACACTAGTCATGAAGATGCTGGTTTTGATGTTGATGCAACGGTGCAAACTTCATTTCCATTGAGTCCTAGTAATGAATCCTCACATTCCCAAGCAAAGGTTTATGATGAGCCTGAAGTATCTGTTGGGAAAAAGGTGAATCGATTGAATAATTGCAACTCGTTTTCACCTGAAAAAAAGAAAAGGAATGTCACTGGTCAGAGCATGTCCAATCAAACTGTTTTTTGCGGTCAAAGCAAGTTGCAAAAAATTCAGCATGCACCCTCACTACGAAGACTGTATGCATCTCCACTGGTTTCAGATGGTTCATCTATATTAGTTGCAGACGAACCAAACATCACCCGTAGCATAGGCTCATCCAAGTCTTTGTATATGAAATTTCCCAAGGGTTTCAACATTCCTTCCAAGGAAGACATAGAAAAAAAGTTTAGTGTGTTTGGGCTACTTGATCATTCAAAAACAAGGATTTTCTTCTATACAGGTGTTGCCCAAGTAGTTTTTCTGCACCCGATGGATGCTCAAACTGCATACCGCTATGTTAACAGGAAGAAATCATTTATACATTCTGATATGCGGTTCTGGTTGGATCATGATAACAGTTGGATTGAGAGAAAGAGGAGTCGAGCATTATCAGTTGAAAAAGGACAGGCAAGTTTGAATATTAAATCATGTCTGAAAAAGCCCAATGACTTCAGAGAGGAAGATCAAAGGAAAAAACATGTAAAATTTGCAGTGGACAACCGTCCAGGTCCTCTCACTGCATCGTTTGGGAGGAGTGATGAAACCTCTTTTTCATCTGTTCCTGAAGTTCAACAAATGAAACCTGACATTTCGGGGCCAATGTTGCAGATGCTGTTGAATTGTGATGAACTGGTGGAAGGAGTTAAGAAAAATCTTGGATCTGAGATGTTTTATTCTTACTTGTATAGACAACTAATTTCATATGCTATTCTTCATCCAGTTCCTTAACTGACATACAAGTTTAACAGACGATAGCAGGTGTTTGCCCAAACATCTTGTGTGTTACCATCCCATACAAGAGCATCATTGGATAACTGGTAGGGGCTTCTGTAATGTTCTAGAGGCCTCATTCAAACATCTGTCTAGACATTCTTGGTCTCTGGTTCTACGAATTGTGTCTGAACATTCTTTCAGACATCCAGTGGTGGCCTTTGAATCTGCTTGAATGTCTGAAGAGGTCCTCAGTCCAACTCTATACATATGCTTCCCTCTCTCTAGTGGGTTGTTTGAATTACCATTTGAAATCACTCCACCATCGTCATTTCACTGTGCTGCTGGGATCATGACAAGAAGGTTTCATTGATCAATTTGCTCACCAGGGAGCTTGCATGATCTTCTTCACTAAAAGGCGCGAGAAGTTTGAATTACCATTTGAAGTCAGACTCCACCATCATAACTTCGCTGTACTGTTGGGATCATGACCAGATGGTTAGTTCCACTGATCAATTTGCTCACTAGGGAGCTTGCATAATCTTCTTCAGTAAAAGGTTAGTAAGTTTGAATTACCATTTGAAATCAGACCCCAACATTCATAAATTCATTATGTTGCTAGATCGTGACAAGATGGTTTCATTGATCAAATCTCACCAGGGAGCTCACTTAATCTTTGGAGTCAAATCATCAAAAGGTAAAAGGTGTGAGAAGATACCCAAGTGATGACCATGGAAACAGGTTTGGGAAGAAGGGTGTGGATCTTTTATTTGCTCTTATCTTCTGAAAAATTCCACTCCATCATTATTTTTTTATGACATCCATCGTTCACATTCCTAGGGCTTCAGAATTTTTACTTAAGCGTCGTCAAAAAATTTGACAATCACTCATATATAATTGAAAAACTTATTTTATTTGAATGTTATTAAAAATTTATGATTCTTACCAGAATATCTTTGCAATCAACCTACTAAAGGGCAACAATAAGGATATCAAAGTAAAATGATTTTTAAAAAAAAATGAAAAAAATAAATATAAATTTTGAATAATATATAAAGATTACATTTTTTAATAACATATAATGAAAATCCTCCTAACTCAAAGACACCAACAAAGATATTAGTATACGTAAAAAAATGATGACCAGTAAATTTTAATTTTGCTTTGTTCCTTGATCTTCGTAAAAGAAAGTATAAGTATCAAATGTGTGATGCAGTTAGAGTTATTAATTGGATTGTGTCTAATTAGGTTGATAAGGTTTAGCATAATCAAATCATGTTGTTAATTGATAGGATACGATTTAATGAACTATGCTTGTGTTGAATTTTTATGTTTTTTGTGTTAATATGGTCTCATTTTTAGCATGTGGGTTGATATAGAATGATATAAAAATAATTTTATATTTATTTTAATATATTTTTATTAAATTGTATATATTATATATAATTTAATTTGAATTTATTAATAGTTAATGTATAATTGTAAGTTTAAATCTTATCATATCATCACCCGACAAGTTCAAATAAATCATATTATATAGGTTATGTCTACACCACTTTTTGAAAGATCACACAACCAGACTTGGCACGTACTTAGCTGAATAATTAAAATAATATTTTAATGATTAAAATGTATTTTATTAAATTTATAGTTATAATTTTTTTTAAATATTGTTGAATTATTTTAAAATAATAAGTTTTTTAGAAAAATATTTGGATTGAAAAGGCGAGGGCGGCGAGTGGTTGAAAGTGAAACGGCGGACTTATCCGAAACGCCGACCTCACGCTAATGGCTCTTCTCCTCTCCGTCGCCTCCTCTGCAACCTCACCCCTCTACTCCTCCGGCCCTTCTTTCGCATGCATAGCTCTCCCGCCGCTGCCATCGTGCCCCGGTGCTTACGCCAGGCAATGTGAGCATCCCTTTTTCCGTTTTGCTCTTCCGGGTGGCTGTTTCTAAGATTTCTTTCTTGTTCAGTGCCTTTGTTGTTGTTGTTGTTTTTTTTTTTTTTTAAATGAAGCATCAACCGGAATTGTGGTGAATTTCTCCGTTGGATCTTTGCTTTTCCTCCTTTTGAGGTTAGGGTTCCGTTTCTTTTCACATAAGCTGTGGTATTGCCTTCGAAGAAATCCTGATGAATGCGGCGAAGCGAAAGGAATACAGAGAGAAAGAGAGAGAGAGAGAGAGAGAGAGAGAGAGAGAGTGTGTGTGTGTCTTCACACACACATTTGACAACTACCATCTTAGCCGGCATAACAGTTCTATCAACTCTGAACTATATATAATCGACAACCTTAATCTAGAAGCGTTAATCATCAGCTATCATCCAGTAGAAGACTTGTTGATGCTCTATTGAATTAGGCTCGAGATACTTGTTTTAGGCCATAAATCGTTTTTTTGGTTTATAGACGTATTGTGTTGTATCCTTCTTGAGATAGTTTAATGGTTGTTGTGTGAATACATGTTATCCAAAAGACAATGGAAAATTGCATTTTTAAGCATAAAGTTTAGTTGTCAAAGTGGCCACCTAAACCGAGTGGTCAGAAAAAGAGCATCCAGATGGTTGAGCTTTACTACAGTACTAAAGGTTCCATCGGAATTGACCCCTTAATGTTGATAACCCTTGGCCACCAATCAAGCCTTGCAGCATTCAACTGAACCATCAACATTTCTGTTGTCCCACTACAGTTGGAGGCAGTGGTCCTAGCCCAAGTTTCATTGATGGCTTGAACTCCTTTTCCATCACTTTGGACTTGTAGGAATATTGCTTGCTCTATGTGTAGTTGGCCATTGGAGAGGTTCATCCATCATTGTAGTCTGCATTGCATTGGGAGAACATGGTGTAGTATTTCTGTAGATGTCACTCAGTCTCTGGCAGCATTGCTGTGCAGTAAAAACCAAGTGATCACTAAGGCTTGCAGTGGTAGATGATGATGATAATGGGATGGAGGAAGTAGGTAAATTAGCTAATGTTGAAGACCATGATTTATTGGACTACATTTTTGTACCAAGTCTTGATCAATTCCAGCACATGAAGATGCTTAGCCATCTAAGGTGATGGATCCAACAGCCTAGATTTGATACGTCCACATGCTACATGTTTCCAGAGAAAATTTCCATAGAAAATTCTGCAAACATGGATTCATGTCCTGGGTTGTGCCGTAATCCATCAGACAATCACCTAGGCATTGCTTCCATTATCTAATGTTGTTGTGGCAATGAATCTGGGCTATTGCATGTGCTAGAGACAACCGAAAGGGAAGAAACAAAGTATGATGATTATTCCTTATCATCTGATTTCCTTGACCATTGGAAAAACTACCATTGCCACGCTGAAAATGCCCTTCATGCCCTCTCCCGTAGTGATTTCTGCATTGTCCACCTTGTAGACCAATATTGTGAGCAATCATAGCAGAATGAGTGATTGTGGCTATACTTGACATGAGTTGCTCTCCTTACAACAAAAGATCATAGAGTTCATAAACCAAAATGGTATATTTAAAATGCAAGGATGTAATGAACTCTTTATACTCATGATGTAATGCATAAGTAATAAATTTGATGTGGCTGCATGATACAAGAAGTCTGACATGGAATGATTGTTTTGGTTCTTCGATGAATGAAGATGATCACAAATGATGTGGATAATACAAGGACTAACACAGGAAAGAATAATCATTTGCACCAAAGAAGTGACAGTAGCATCGATCCAGCTTTGCTAGCATTTTTTCATTAAGTATACCCATAGGGATGCTGTTTTGGTGGAGAACAATCAATGGAAATGGCAAAGAGTAGCTTATGTATCTAAGCATGGTAAGGAATTGTGATTTCCAACAGAAGGCATTCAAATTCTGTATTTGGTATATAAAAGGGATGAGCTATGTTAAAGGACATTAGAAGTGCCAGAGTGTCTCCCTTGAATGGAGAAGAAGCATGCATAGAGGATGAAGCAGTGGTAGAAAACTCCATTTCCCAGAATCAGTAGGTGAATGATGCCATCAATATTTGTGACTCTGGTGAAGAAGAGGAAGGAAAGCAGCAGGAGAGAGGGATTATTTCTTTGATTTCTCAGTCCTTACACTCAGCAGTGTGTTCATACACATACATGCATATTCAATTACATGACTACCAGCCTAACTCTGAACTATACGTAATTGACAAGTTTAATCTAGAAGCTTCAATCATCTCCTATCAGCCTTTCTTTATCAAATTGGGATTTTCTGTGTTTTTTTATAAAAATTTCTGACGTATGCTTCATATCAGTCACAAGGTTGCAACAGAAGAATTGCTTCTTGAAAAAAGCATTTGTCAGTAATGTTCGTTTTCCTACTTCCATATCTCTTTCCGGGGTTAGAAGGGTAGCAGTTTCTACTTCTGTGGAGGATGCTGGTAGCATTGACCTACCACCTGAAGGTTCACCTTCATCTCTCGAGAATCTTCCTTTGGAATCAAAATTGCAAGAAAGACTAGAGCAGAAACTAAAGATGAAGTTGGCAAAGAAGATAAGATTGCGGAGGAAACGTCTTGTTAGGAAGCGACGCATGAGGAAGAAGGGACGATGGCCTCCCTCAAAGATGAAGAAGAACAAGAATGTTTGATCAGCTCCTTCAGGTTTCATTTTTTTTCCCTACCATTTTATTGAGCGTCTGGTGAGTAAGCAATTATAGCTTCTACCTTCTACATTATAAGACACTAGACTCTGGCATTTGTTGGTTATTAAATCTTAGGACAAAACAATTGCTTTAGCTCAGTACGATCTATCGTCATACCAATACACGACTAATGTGAGATTATTTAATCTCATAATCAAATAGTTTGTATTAATGTTCATCACGCTTCTTACACACGCGACTCTATTATTGGCGTACTTTGGACGTTTAAGTACCCTTTTGGACACAAGGGGCATGTAGTTGTTGATGCATCCATGAATTCCTACCCTTTTACATTCTGTACAATATATGCCTAGCTACTACGTACAATCTGTGTGTGAGCAACAAGTGATAAGATTGAAGAGAGAT
The DNA here is from genome assembly GCA_024699675.1 of Amphibolis antarctica. Lineage (NCBI taxonomy): Eukaryota > Viridiplantae > Streptophyta > Magnoliopsida > Alismatales > Cymodoceaceae > Amphibolis > Amphibolis antarctica. Next base: position 21,747 of record JAMKPZ010002257.1, read on the forward strand.
TGTACACCTAACAAGCATGCCTAATGTGTACGTTGACTCTACAATTAATGCATTTTATATTTAATCATCAAGTTTACATTGTAAGTAAGTATTGCATAAACTACCATGTGTGGAATCCATGTAGCTATGTAGAAGTATTACAGTTCCCAACAAATCATATAGTGGCTGTCATGTTGAACTGATTGTATGCAAAGTCATCATTTAAACGAATCAAAAGTCAAATTAATACAGTGCCTTCTTCACAAGTCATTAATTACTACTGTATTCATATATATGCACTACGACGATCAGTTAATTTTTGACTGATTATCAGTTTTAAAGAAAAAAAATTAGATGATATGATATTTTAAAAAATTAACATAAACTAACAATAAATAAAGAGATAATGCCAGAGAATTTTTGACCGATCATATGTGCACGTGCAGCGTTTTTCACGTACGTACAAATGTACAAAGGAGCACCGCAAGAGAAGGAGCGGGTTCGGATCTGTAGTCGGGTCCGTCTCCTCATGAGCAAGATGATCTGTAGTCGGGTCAGTCTCCTCTGGGCAACGACGTCGAGTATCTGGCGCCATCAAAGACTCCAAGCCGAAAACAACAATTCGATCTGCAAGCCCAAGTTGAAATTATGCGATCAATTGATTTTAAGCAAATTAAAGACTTTTTTATTTTTTATTTTAATTTTATTTCCTACATTTTTTTAAATATAAAACTTAAATATAAAGAATTCTTTTATTTATTACTAATTGATTTTAAGACGAAGCAATAATCAATGTTGTGGGATGCATGAGAAGGAGGAGGTCATATACAGTCATGTCGTGGATTGCTGAAGTGATATGCCTGGAGAGTGAAGACAGGAAGGCCTGTCGCCGGGAGCGCCTCAGTTCGTGAATCTCCCTTTCGTGTCTCACGTCCACAAAAATTCTATCGATCGTCTCTACGATCCCCTTCCTACAGGAGCCGGCACTCGCTACGTGCTTCGCAATCTCGTCGTCGATCTGCTTCAACTGCTTCGTCAGGGTGGCTTGCTGATTCTGTAGAGCCGATACGGTCCGCTCCGCACGCGACAGTCGCGCTTGGAGGCGCCTTAGACACTCCGCCTGTTGCTGAACCAAAAGTAGTGACTCCTCCTGGCCGCCGCCGCCGCCTTTGCGGCTGTGCGCGACGTCGTCCCTGTCGCCGCGCTCGTCTTGCTCCTTGCGCCTTAGGAGTCGAAGTAGCTTCTGGGCGTTGGCGTTCCACGAGGACAGTGAGACTTCGAAACCGACCAAGCGGCCGGTGAGGCGTTTGATCACTTCCAGCGCGGCGGCGGAGGAGGAGGAGGGCGAAAGATTCTCCTCCAGGTCATTCCAAAGGGTGGAAATGCAATCGAGGTTGATTGTCCCTGTTGGTGATTTCGTAGGCAGGTAACCTACAGGAATCCCAATGTCGAATTCTTCCGAACAGCTCTCCCCCACCGCCTGCAACTTAACATATTAAAAGATCGGTCGATCGTTCGATCGATCGACATGTACGAGCATGCCTGTTTCTTAATTTCAAAACCCTAGGACCTACTTAATTCATGATATATACATACATATATACATATACAGCATGCTGCTAGTGGAACTTTATTAATTAATTGTACGTACGTACGTACGTACGTACGTACGTAGTACATATATATATATGTATGTATGTACGTACGTACGTAGTACATATATATATATATATATGTATGTACCTGCCGCTCTTCGGTAAGTGGGGTGGCAGTGGTCTTGATACGCTTCCCGCCATCATCTTCGCTATCAATCGACGGCTGCTTGCATGCATGCAATCGACAGGAGAAATAATTGAAGATGCGTACGTACGTAATTAAGCTTTACAGTTGTGAATCTATAAAAGATCTTATTAAATAGTTTTGAAATTAAGAAACAGACATGCACGTACATGTCGATCGATCGAACGATCGACCGATCTTTTAATATGTTAAGTTGCAGGCGGTGGGGGAGAGCTGTTCGGAAGAATTCGACATTGGGATTCCTGTAGGTTACCTGCCTACGAAATCACCAACAGGGACAATCAACCTCGATTGCATTTCCACCCTTTGGAATGACCTGGAGGAGAATCTTTCGCCCTCCTCCTCCTCCGCCGCCGCGCTGGAAGTGATCAAACGCCTCACCGGCCGCTTGGTCGGTTTCGAAGTCTCACTGTCCTCGTGGAACGCCAACGCCCAGAAGCTACTTCGACTCCTAAGGCGCAAGGAGCAAGACGAGCGCGGCGACAGGGACGACGTCGCGAAACGCGGCGGCCAAGAGGAGTCACTACTTCAGTTTCAGCAACAGGCGAAGTGTCTAAGGTGCCTCCAAGCGCGACTGTCTTGTGCGGAGCGGTCCATATCGACTCTGCAGAAGCAGGAAGCCACCCTGACGAAGCGGTTGCAGGAGATCAACGACGAGATTACGAAGCACGTAGCGAGTGCCGACTCCATTTCGAAGGAGATCGTAGAGACGATCGAAAGAATTTTTGTGAAGCGCTCCGTGAATCAGGCCTCCCTGTCTGCACTATCCAGGCCTATCGCTTCAGCAATCCACGACATGACTGTATATGACCTCCTCCTTCTCATGCATCCCACAATATCGATGCTTGTTCAATTTTAAAATCAATCGACACGAGTAAAAGAGTTTTTTATATTTAAATTTTATATTGTAAAAGGTAAAAAGTAAAATTGAATTTAAATATAAAAAACTTTTTCGCTTATAATTAATTAATTTTAAGATAAAATTTTAACACTTTGAGTCAAAATGCTGATCGATCTTAATTAAACTCATGCATCCCACAATATTATCAACACTGATCGATCTTAATTAATCGCATGCTTTCAACTTTGGGTTTGCAGATCGAATTGTTGTATTTTGCTCGTGCTCTTTAATGGCGCCAGATACTCAACGTCGTTGCTGAAAAGACAGAGGAGACGGACCCGAATACAGATACGGACCCGACTGCAGATCCGGACCCAACAAGCTCAAAGATGCCCGTTGTAAAGGTTGTTACAAGTCATTTTTTCTGTAATCGGGTTGTTATTTTTTTTCCTACACTTTTACATCAATACGAAGAAGTTCCGTATCGACCAGGCAGTAATTCTGTCCGAGTATACTGAATGATCACATTTAATTGATACGAAATTAACTAACGACGATTTGATGCATTTATATTTACATGATATATATATATATAGAGGGTATGAGTTATGTAGGTGTCCATCGATCGATGAGTAAAATTTAAAAATTTAAAAGTTATTCCTTTTCGTGCTGGAGAAATTTAAAAACACACTTTTTCTTTACCAAAAAAGATGTATGTACTCTCTCTCCCTTAACTTTAGGGTGGAATTTTTTTTCACTTAAATATTAGGGTGAATTTTTTTAAAATAATTCAATTTTACTTACTTAAAAAATATTTTCATTAAATATTTAAAAACACTCACTTTTCAATCGATTATTGTCCATGTGTCGTTGTGTTTAATTTCAATTACGATATGCACTATTCTACGGGGAGTATTCAACTTCTACATTTCTTAAGGATTTTATGAAACTACCGTTAAAATAAAAATGTGACACACGAAACTACCGTTTATGGACCCATCTATAAACGGTAGTTCCGTGGATAAAGAAATGACACACGAAATTACCATTTATGAACCGTAATATTTAAGTTAAAAAAAATCCACCATGAAATTTTAAATTCACACGTGACGAGAGAATCGACGTTTTATGTTAAATGACCGGACGATTGCATTAAAAGATTGACGTTTTAACATTCACACGTGACTTTTTAAGTTAGCCGCGTGTGTTCAAAAGTACACGCTCAATTACTGAACATGACGTGTTAATGTTAAAACGCCGGTTTTTTAATGCAATCGTCCGGCTATTTACCATAAAACACTGATTCTCTCATCACGTGTGAACTTAAAAGTTCACGTGACATGTAAACTATACCCCTTCAAATATTAAGTTCACGACCACACTGTACAATGCACGCAACTAACTTAAAAAGTCACATGTGAATATTAAAACACTGGTCTTTTAATATAATCGTCCAGTCGCTTACCATAAAACGTCGATTCTCTCAACACGTGTGAACTTAAAATTTCACGTGACTTGTAAACCATACTCCTTTGAATATTAAGTTGACGGCTATAGTGTACAACGTACGCGACTAACTTAAAAAGTCACGTGTAAATATTAAAACGTCAGTCTTTTAATACAATCGTCTGGCCGTTTACCATAAAACACCGATTCTCTCATCACGTGTGAACTTAAAATTTCATGTGACATGTAAACTATACCCCCTTCGAATATTAAGTTCACGATCACGTTGTACAACGCACGTGACTAACTTAAAAAGTCACGTGTGAATGTTAAAACACCGATCTTTTAATACAATCGTCTGATCATTTACCATAAAACGTCGATTCTCTCATCACGTGTGAACTTAAAATTTCACGTGACATTCTACAGTGATATTTCACAAACTATATGCATATGTAACAATTATTTAACTAAATATATCCATTCACGTTACTTTTCCGAACTGTTCTAAATATTAAACATATTTAATCTACTAAGTTAAATATTTACAACACTTAATCAAACATTTGCGTACTAATTAATTTAGTATTAACATAAATATTTAAAACACTTAACGTGGATTATGTTGATGATCACCACATTTTGTTTATGTTGTAGTTATCTATTATTGTCCTTTTCAATTTCCAAATTTTAATTAAGTTGATATTATATTTTACTTTTTCACGATCTTAAAACACTTAAAGTTAAGAATGCTAAGTGTAATTATCTATTATTTTAAGTGTAGTTATCTATTACTCTAATTCGAACAATATATGTCCCCCTTTTTGTGATTATTTAACAAAATATTGGGATTAGAGAATAATTAGAAGCATTCAATCAGATAAAATTCAATCACTTATACAAACAACTCAATCACTTGAAATAACAATTGAATCACTTATACAAACAACTCAATCACTTGAAATAACAATTAAATCACTTATACAAACAACTCAATCACTTATACAAATCATACACTTCAATTACAATTCAATGACTTATACAAACAAATCAATCACTTATACAAATCACATACTTCAATTACAATTCAATCACTTATACAAACAAATCAATCACTTATACAAATCATACACTTCAATTACAATTCAATCACTTATACAAATAAATTAATCACTTATATAAATCATATATTTCAATTACAATTCAATCACTTATACAAACAAATCAATCACTTATACAAATCATACACTTCAATTACAATTCAACAAGAAATCAGAAAAGTACAAGTTATCCGTGATTTCTCCTCCAATTTTGAACAAAACTTATTATAGTTTCTGAAATCAGTCAACCAATTTGTTCTCCCAATTATGTAATATACGTAACTTATGCAGAAGATAATAAATCTTGTTCTATCGACGTATGTGGCTGTTTACTTGTTGACGATTGATGTATGTCTATAACTGATGCATAAGAAATGAATTTGTTATAATCGACAACTGTAACAAATTTTGTCCGGAAGAATTTTCTAGGCCAGTTATTCACATCATATCCTATCCCCGATATCAACTTCACAATACTGATTCCATAAAATAATTTTGAATGTGTATACTATATGGAATTCAAAAACAGTGTACACCAATTTACTTTTATTTTCTGCATCACAGCATACATGACATATAAACAAATTTTCTAGATATGTTCACGATGCCCTGTCTTTTGAAAAATCTGTGCTTGTAAAATTTTTGCTATAAATTTGACTTTACCATTCAGGTCATCTAGATACTGCAATCTGTCATGTGAATGAAAGTTTTTTGCTATCGAACTGATGTTCCAATCTAGCAAGTTCAAAGATATTGTATCTAATTGTACACCCTCATTTGTGAATTGAAAAGTATCATATACCAACTGAGAAGTGATTTCAAAAATAGTCTTATCTATGCTGCTAAATAATCTGTCCTCCTCAACATGCAAGTTAGCATAAAAAGTAACTATCACTTCTCTAAATACATCTAATTTACAATTTGTTGGTATAATATGTGTAGTAGACCTTGAAAGTTTAAGAAATCTTTAATCTCTTTTAAACCTTTAAAATTTACTGATCTTTTGTACAGTATCTCACAATTCAAAAATTTCCTATAATTGTTCAAACATTCCTGATTTCGAAAGTATACATTGTCTACTGTCATACTTTCCTCAGAAAATCAATGAGAAGTGTTTGACAAATCTTCAACATTTTCTGTCTATGACTGATGTACAACCATTCTCAATTGATCCACACAAAATTAAAACCATCATCATCATTAAACATATTATTTTCAACATCATTATTAATAAAATCTAAATACTTATCATTCAGAAAATAATCATGTGTAGGAATAACTCAAAAAACTACATGCATTTACAAAATTTATAGCAAAAAAGTTTTACTTTAACATAAATAAATGCAATTCAAAAAAATAATCATACAAATTGTTTAAAACATGTGATAATCATACAAATTAATTAATTAAAACATGTGAGTCTTAAATAACCAAATAACTTGCAATAAAAAATTAGGACAACTTAAAGTACGTGAAAAGATGAACATTAAAATACAAGTGAAATAGTAAAATATTTTACCTTGAATTAATTATTTTTGTTCGAATTTCACCTACAACGTATAATAAAAAATAATAACATAAAAATAAATATCATTCAAATTTTAAGTAATAAATTAATTATAACAACAAAAAATATATTTACCAAACTTGGAGGCCTATAAACTGTGAGCAAGAAAAAGACAAAGTTAAGCATGTGGTTGAGATGAATTTCAAAGTAAGACAAATTCACATATGTTTTAAATTCAAACCAAGTCTAATATCAGAAATAAATTCAAACTACACATTCATTCTACAAAATAAAACACATGAAATAAATATAAGTATCACACATTCACCATTCAACAACGCATTGTCATTTATAGAAATTTATACACACTAATGCAACAAACTACCATTATACATAGGATACAACAATGGGAGGTGTCATTTTGACACATTACATAGTCTCATATATAGTGTTGGAACTTTCTAGATTCTATGAAGCAATTTTGGCAAAATAGATGTATGCTCATACATAGAGAAAGAGTGTTACAGTTATTTTTATATATTAGTCTTTTTAGTATTTAGATTATTGGGTATCCATATGGTCTTGGGGCATTTATTACACCCTATATATTTGTACTCTAGTGTGAATTAATTGCATTATAATCTTCCACAGATGCAATTATAAAATAAAACATCATTTATTTGAACCACTTGACCCACTCGACACAATAACCCATTTATATTATTATTAATATTTTTAAAATCAATCGATTTGCATCTTTGAAAAATATAAGCATTGCATGCATTTGGCCTATCATTCTCATGACAAAAATTTTTGTATATAAAAGATTTAATGAAAATAAAGAAAGATGGAAAATTAGTGGCACTAGATAATGTGAAACGGGCCAATTAACAATGGTTGCTTGTGTTGTTCTGGCCTCCAACGTTCTTAAAGAAATCTCTATCTATGGGAAGAGATTGAATGAAGAAGCCAAAAAAGAGGCGAACTTCTTTTGAGGGAGGATAGAACAAGAAGAAGAACGAAGAAAGGAAACATGTTACTGGCTTGCAGCAACCCATGAAATGCAAGTAAAGAAAACGAAGAAAAACAAAGCCGGATCGGCGGATGTGCCTGCGAGAGGATTCACGGATCCCTTTCTATTCATGTTATATATTCAACATTACCAAACCATAAAACGATTGAAACTGGAGTACAACCATAAATCGAAGAAAAACGAATGAAAAAAATCAGGGAAACATGTACTTGTGAGAGGATCGGCAGATGTGCCCCTCACACGGAAGACGCACCGGAGATGAGAACGACGCGTGTGCGGAAGAGAGGATCGGTGAACGACGCGTGGTTATTTCAGTAGAGTGCGGGCACAGGGAGGAGGAAATGAGGGTTTCAGCGTGAGGAAGAGGCGCGGCGCAATAGCGAAGACAGTGAAGCAAGAGGCGTGGTGTCGGAGCGAAAATGAGGGTTGCGTGATGTATGAAAAAATTTAAATTCTTTTCTCATTTTTAAGGATTCACAAATGCCCGAAAATCTAAATTTTTTTTTCAAATATTCCTTTTCTAAGATTTCCAAGGATACGTACAAACCCCTTTAAGTTTTTTCCAAATTTTTTCTTGGATTTTCTAAATTTCTGTTTGTTCCCATTTTAAGTAAGGGAGATTTATAACTTTAAAAAGTACAAAAAAATAACATAAAATAATAAAAAAATAATACGTCAACATTTTTACCATTTTTAAAGACAAAAACCCATGCTTACGTATGCATGGCTGAAACAATACGTAATCTAAAATTTCATAACTGTACGTTGCTTTTAGACAGCCAGGCTATCGTTTTATCATAGGCGACCACATTAATTAACCAATAATCAAACAATCCCATACACATGCACATTCGATCACCTCATGCATATATTCTAGCAATTAATTAACCTCCACTTCTGTGAACTTAAGCTCGAACTTAATTGATCGATGCATATATCCATAATCCGTACGTGGAATAAGGAAGAAGAAGAAAATTAAATCTGTAATCATATATATTTTTACTTTAATTATCTTGTTATTTTGGTTTTGGATTCTTCGTCACTATGATCGACATCAACTGCCAATCCATTTTTTATATTTTGTATTTGTTATTAGTTAGTTAATTAGTTGCCAACAACTTTCAATTAATCGCAACAGACTCTTTAATTTCTTGTTCTTCACCTCATTGCTAGATGTAATTAATTACGTTCCTCATCGATGTGAATTTTATCTTATCACAATTAATTGATTAGTACGTAAAAATCTACAAGTAATATAAAAATTTTAATTTTACTATTAAAATTTATAATTATTTTAGATGTGAGATTAATTTTTCTAAATTCGAACATGGTTAGGTTTAATTTTTTTATTTAGAGGGCTGGGGCACATACACGCGTACCATTAATATTATGCAAAACTGCACGGCACTGGACTGCTTCATCGATCCTCCGCGTGCGTACGTACGGTTGCTGTTGCCACCCATCCATCGATCGATCGGACAAATTTTTCTTAGCCTGCAGCGGGAGATCGACCGATCGAAGACGTCCACCGCAATCAATGTCAATGGTACGTACGCCTAGCGAGCTTCATTAATTTCTTTCTCTTCTTTCTTTGATTCTTGCCGCCGGCCTGGCCTGCACTGCTCCAAGAATAAGAAGATGCAGCTACGTCGGTATGAATTCACGATTATTGATTAACTAATTGCACCTGCGAATTGAACAAAATATATATCGATCAGATGGAATACGTACGTACAAGATATATATACATTGTTAAATCGTGCATGCATGCATGTACGTGTTCTCGATCTCATTAATTAATCCATGCACGTACGTACTCCTTAATGAATACAATTTCTTGGATTAATTACTTGCTTTGGTTTGTTTAATTTGCAGTGTTCCTCCGCTACTTCAGGTGAAAACTGTAATAAGGACGATGGAGCTGCCTTACCTTCTTCAGAGAGTGAGGACTCGGTAATTCATCTTCAAAAGGAGTCAAGGAAGGGGGATCAAGATGAAAATCTTGCTCTTGAACAAGAATTAATGAAGCTGGGCGAACCAGCCTCAACTTCAGATGGTGCGGAGGGTCAGTACGTACGCGCCTGCTCTAATTAATTAATTAATCCCACAATCAATCAATAATACATTAATAATCAAGAAATATGTACATATATATATATATATATCCCTAGCTAGTAGCTTCTTGTCCGTACGAAAGTAAGTACGCGCGTCTTTAATTAATTAATTTACGTACCAATGCATGCATCTTCTTAATTAATTGCTTATATAATTAATTTGCATGCACATATATAATTATACAACCCATGCATGCATGCATATATGCAGGCTTCTCCCAATCGAGTTCGAGGAAAGAACTTTCCCTAGCTTCGTCCCAGGTATACATATATACACACGCGCCAACATATATATATATATGTTTGTACGTGTAGTTTGCTGTTGTAGTACATATGTATATATATATATATATATATATGAATGTGTATATATACATGTCTCGATCTTTTCAGGACAAGAAGCAGGAAGGCCACGACCTCAAACGAAAACAGGTACTAATTGCATGCATGCATGCCTATCGTTAATTAATATGATCCCCGTGCAGCAGCTTTAATTTCTTTCATACGTACAATTAACTTAACTGTTTAATAAGATTGAACTCTTAATTACGTACGTTGCATGCATGCAAGCAGCCGTCGGTTGATAGCAAAGAAGATGGCGGGAAGCGTATCAAGACCACTGCCGCCGCACTTATTGAAGACCAGCAGGTACGTACGTACGTGATCACATGCATGTCAATTACTGCATGCATGCTACCAAATTAATTGATTTCAGCAGTAAGTACGTACGTAGTACTTATAGATATATAAATGTATGTATATATACATATATGTATGTATGTACGTATAATTAATTAATAAAGTACCACTAGCAGCATGCTGTATATGTTTATATGTATGTATATATCATGAATTAAGTCAGTCCCAGGGTTTTGAAATTAAGCAACAGGCATGCACGAACATGTCGATCGATCGACCGATCTTTTAATATTTTAAGTTGCAGGCGGTGGGAGAGAGCTGTTCGGAAGAATTCGACATTGGGATTCCTGAGGGTTACCGTCCTTCAGAAGCACCCACGAGCCGAAGCCACCTCACCTGCATTGCCGGCCTTCTGAATGGGCTGCAGGAGAATCTTTCGCCCTCCTCCTCCTCCTGCGCCGCGCTGGACATGATCAGACGCGTCACCGGTGGCTTGGTCGCTTTCCAAGTCCCACTGTCGTCGTGGAACGCCATTGCCCAGAAGCTACTACGGCACCTGCGGCGTAAGGAGCAGTTGGAGCGCGAGCGCGACAAGGAAGACGTCGCGCACCGCTGCAAAGCCGGCGAGTTGGAGCCACTACTAGTGGTAATTCAGCAACATGAGGCGTCTCTGAGGCACCAACGAGCGCGACTGTCGCGAGCGGAGAGTGCCGTATCGTCTCTCCAGAGGCAGCAGGCCATCCTGACGAAGCAGTTGAAGCAGATCGACGAGGAGATTGCGATGCACGTAGCGAGTGCCGACTCCAAGAAGGAGATCGTAGAGACGATGGAAAGAATTTTGGTGGACGTGAGACATGTAAATGAGCTTCACGAACTGAAGCGCTCCCAGCATCAGGCCACCCTGTCTTCGCTCTCCGCACATATCACTTGTGCAATTCAAGACATTACTGCTGCACTGCCCTACCTCTTCCAAAATTAACGTAAAATCATGTAAAGTGGTAAGAAATAATAGTCAAATTTTCGTCATTTTTCATCTTTTTCACTAATTCTAGAAACACAAAAAATCCATCGAAATACTGATCGACCTTAATCAATTGCATGATGTCAACTTGGGCTTGCAGAGATAGAATTGTTGTTTCTTGCTTGGATATATATTCTATGAAAGCTAGATATATAGTCAACGCATTTGTATTGAAATTTGATCTGCTGGTTTGTTACCTAGGATAGGTCTTTTTTTGAGTTTTTCATCGAACATCTTTATTTTTTACTATCGTAACAATTTATAATAATATTTATTAAATAATTTTAACATTTTATGTTAAAAATTTATATCAAAATAAATTACACTATAAACATATAATTTCTTTTAAAACATAAATTTCACGTTACCTAATTTTACCCCCAAAGAAACACGCCATATATGATCAGCTAGTACGTCAAAAGATCTGTGGCATTTAATGCTAATTTTTTTTGTCGTTTGGCTCGTGATCAATGACTATTTTAATTTTGAAGGATTACGTTAATTAGATGAACACTTTGATCTTCTTCTTCTCACTTTCGATCAATTGTTAAATTAAATGTGCTAGCTGTTCAAGAGCTTCTTAATTGTACATGAATTAACAGAACTTAATTAATTGAAAGAAGTTTACGATCTTTAATTGCCACTTTCACCGTCAAATTTTTAGATTAAGGGGGGTTTATGTTTTTAAAAATAGTGAAAAATGATAAGAAACAATAAAATTTTTAACTTATTATTTTCAATTATTTCACATTATCTCTAATACTGTTCAAAAGTACAAACACCTATAGTTATCTGTACTTTTAAATATGATAGAAAATGATAAAAAATATTAAAAATTTTAACCTATTATTTTCTGTCATTTCACATTATTTACCATTTCCAAAAATACAAATCATCTAAAGTGTGAGACATTGCTACGATGATATATATATATACATGTTACAAGAAAATCAACTATTTATAATGATCATAAAAATTTGATGACCCCAGCTTAGAAAATAGTCACAAATACTTAGATTTAGTGATGAATTTTTAAAGCTGTCACAAATAAGATTGATATTAACGGTAAGAAGGCTTTGTATATAAACTTAATTGCAACTAACTACATGAAAAATAATTTAGGGATTTCTCAAAAAATCTTGTTTATTCAATGCTTTGGTAAAATCAACGCACGACAATAAATCTTGATGGTAGTTTGAGGGCCATGCACGCAGCAAAACACCCAACTTAATACTAGAAATTAAATTGAAATTGAAGTTAAAGAAGATAACATATATGCTTATTTGTGCACGCAAAACACTTGTAGTATAAAGACACGCTACATTACACTTTCTTGTAGCACATTATTCAAGAGAACCAGTCCACGGCAGTTTCGTAATGCATTCGCCCAAATTACGTATTTTTCAACGAGCCAGTCCAACACCACCTCCAAAGCCAGCACCTTTACCGATGCCAGCACCTCCGGGCACCGAAACACCGATTCCTCCGCCACCACCTCCGCCGCCAGCTCCGACGTACTTGAAAGGGGCTCTTGCATATCCCGATCCCCTTCCAGATCCGAATCCAGCACCAGATCCGCCGTCGATCCCCACTCCACCGCCGCTTCCTCCGGCCACGATCAAACTGCGAGCAGCCATGGTCATGCTCACGGAGAGCGTAATATCAACCATGATCGCCGAAAGGAATGCCTTGGAATTGGCCATATATTGTAGCTAATGAACTGATGAATATACTTGAT
>JAMKPZ010002258.1:0-29948 GCA_024699675.1 Amphibolis antarctica
GGCTTTGGAATCACAGGCTAGTGCCAACTCTCAGCCTACCACTCCTCCAGTCCCTTATGTGAGATGGAATGCCATGCCAAAGGCTAGCCCATCGTGGAACTTTGGATCGAAGGTCGGTACACCTACTGTCGAGCTTTGGACAAAGATGATGTTGCAGATGTTGGGCGTGCAAGAGTAAACCCTCCGTCTCCTAGAGCGCGTGGAGGCTAGAGAGGCTACATGTGATGCTCAACGAGAAGAGTGATAAGAAAGGGTAAACATGTAGGAACAAACCCTACATCTCCAAGAGCGCATCGAGGTTGCACAGGAAGGTCGGTGAGGAGAAAGGTAGGAGAGAAGGCGGTGATTGTCCACCTGCTATTGTTAAATATTCTTTTGAACACTTGTTGAGATAATGCATATTAATACATCTTTTATATAGTAACACTAATGGGATGTGCCTTTTTTACTTCAATGAATGTTTGAATGCATATGTACCTCAGACTAAGTGTATTCTATTAAAAATCTCATGATTTAATGCTTCATTTGCTAGTCTTTCCCTTGGCTACTTCTGTCAAAGATTGTCAAAAGGGGCGAAGAAGTGTTAGATCATACCTCCAATTGCTTGGGTCGGTAACCAGCTAAGATTGGCAAAAGCCATGAAAAATCATCAGAAACACCGGATGTTCAAATGATGTGCCCCCCCCCCATGATGACTTCTCATAGACTTCTTTATTAAGACAACAGACCTTTGAACTTAACCTGTAAACTAGCTAAACCAAAATAGGTTAATGAAGAAAGACTAACTACCATAAACTGGCTTGCAAAGCGGGGATTTGACTGTATGAGTTAGAAATCAAGGTAGATGTCGATCGTTTGAGCTGATAGTTCGGATGGTAGGATTTCTAGTGGTAGGCTTTAGTGGGATGCCAAGCCCATGCTGTCCTATAGCACAACTAGATAGAAAATGCTAGGTACAAAAGGAAAAATCGGGGAAAGATTGCTAGATTCCCGTAAATATTAACAAGGCATGAATGTATGGATGCACAAGTAATTGGAAAGAAATTTTTGTTCCTTTGTCACTCCCTGTTGCTACACTTGCAAATGTTAGGGGTTGAATCTTGACCAAGGGAGGTATGATAATGAACCAAGAAATGTGATGGTTGCACAAAATGTTGGAATTGGGGGGTGAATTGATAAGTGTTAAAGGTGTACCTACTCGGCACTTCTCCAACAATATGCTTGCCTCTATTCATCAAGTGTTATCCCATCCTATGAGGAATGGAGGTGGCTCACCTCATAGAAAAGAGTTTGGACAAAAAAGAAAAAAAGGGGGCAATGCCTCTTGTCCAAACAAGGTCTACCCTAAGACAAACAGAAACAAAACCAAAGGATGAAACCTGTGACTATCGATCTACCCATAAGTTAACTAATCCATTCTCACCATCACACAAAGGAAACAAAAGTCAGATTCTGGAATTAGTACGTCAGAAACCAAAATTGGTAGACTTAGGTGGGATGCCAAGCCCTAAATAGCAAACTTCAGATGGGATGCTAAGCCCTAAAAAGGGAGTGACTTGGATGGAGATACATCACATCAGACCAAGCTTTCCACCAGCTATATGGTCCTAGACTACCCTTACCCAAATACACAACATCCGATTTGTGGATGTAAAGTGGAAGAAGAATTTTGTCTGCCTTCCTTTTTCCTTTTCTCTTGTGGCTTTTGGCTTTTGCTTTTTCTTTTTTTTTTTGGTTTTCCTTTCTTCTCTTTTTATTTTTTGCTCATTTTCCTTTGCCTTTTTTTTTTTGCTCTTCCCTTTTCATTGCTTTTCTCTCTTTTTTTGTTTTTGCTATGATTTCCAATAAGAAAGAAAATTAAAACCCTCCCCATTTGCTGTTGGCAAGCTATGGACGTTGATTGTGTCGTATCACGATCCAAGGGGATTCCTCACCTAAAGAGAAAATTATTGAAAATGTTTCTCTTATTGTGGGTGGCTCTCGAGTTAGGTAAAGAAAAGAAAGGGAAGGATACTCACCTAGGGAGAAAGGATATCTCCCATTGTAGGTGGAAACACTCAGGATTAGTAAGTCTTATGGAGATTTCGTCAAACCTGGATTCTCAACTTTGACTTGATCTTGTCATCATTAGGGGAAAATTGTAGGATGCTATGGGCTATTTGATGGTAGCCCTATTAGGGTAGTATCACTCAAAGGAGGTCTTCTCATAGGAATAGAGATAGCACCCTTTGAAATTTTGACTAGCTTGCTCATCGGAGAAGGTATCTAGGGCAGGTGGCCAAATCGGACCATCTTCCGTGGATTGAGGCTGAAAGATGGGGTGTGGGTGGTGGATGCCATGGCTGAAAGAGGGGGTAACATTGAAGTTGACATTCAAGAAAAATGATAATGTCGCCTTGTCTGAAACAACCCAAGACTTGCAAGTAGTGCTAGAGGAGAGCGATGCGAGGAATAGCAAGTATATGTCTTGCATGCGACAAAGGTATGCAATACTATGCGACATGTATGCATGCATTGCATGAATGCAAAATAGGGTTCTGATTTCCAAGGGCGGAACCCGAGGTCTAAAATAGATACTTTGATCGGCTTGTGGGAAGTAGAAGGGTGGATGTCGAAAAGATATATGACCGGCACCCGTAGGGTAATTGGACTTACACTCTTAGTTACCAAGAGAAGCTGCAATTCTTGTTATTAGTTAAACATTAAACTTCTTGAGCTAAGAAATATTTACTGGCCCGAATTCCTCCTGTGAGCTTTCATCAAAGAGGTATGTCACTCCACCACTGAGGACTCGCCGCATGACATAAGGTCCCTGCCAATTAGGGTGGAACTTACCAACAGAGCCCATGGCATGGATGGCCTTAAGAATGAGAACCCTAGGTTGGAACGATCGAGGTTGAACCTTCTTTTGGTGTGCCCTGGCCATCTTGCATTGATAGCATTGAGCATGATGCAGTGTGCGTAGTCTACATTCATCTAACAGGTTGATCTATAAAAATCTGGATTTTGCCCAGTCCTCGTCGGAATCTGCTACTTCTTTAAGGATCCTAAGAGACGTGTCTCGCCTACACACCACTTGTGATTAAATTCTTGTAAAGAGAATAATGTGTGTGTGAAATATTTTAATTTCACTGCAAGTGTACGGGTTCAGATGTAATTAGTGTGCAAGTATGAGTTTGTCCATAGGGATCAGTTTTGATTGGTGTTTAACTAAATTGGTGTATTCAATCAATAAAACAAGAAATTATATTTCTTTTAAACAATGTCACAGTTGCTCTATTCCAATTAATTGCTAGGATGCTCTTTAAACACTTATTAAATTTGCACCTTCCAGAGAATTTTTCATTAACTTTAATTTCTTCAACACTTAGAATATTTTAATTTTTAAAATTAGTCTTTTAGTAAGTGATTCAAATTTTGCACTGAAAGACTCTATCAAGTGAGTTTTACTTCCAAATATTTAATTCTTCTTAAGTCTTAACATTCTACACCTTAGTTTGCATGTAATTTATCTTTTAATGCAGAAAAAGCACCAAACTCATGAGATAGCTCATGGGTAAATGTCTCTACCCTCGAACTTACTCATGGGATGTGTGATAAAAGTGAGTTTCATATGCTTAAACAGTATGATTCAAATTAGTTGAAACTTCTAAAAGTTGTTTGCTTATATTTTTGATCTTTTTAATTATCTTAAAACACAACGGACAACATAAAGCATGAAACACAACACATTATGAAAAACTTGTAGAAATGAAATGCAACATTACAACAAATTGATAAGATAGGTGTTTGTAAAATTGAGTGAAAATATAAAGGAAAGGTAAAAATAAAGGAAAAAGGAAAAGGAAAGAACACCTAATGCTCCACTGTAATTTCTTCCTTCGAAACTTGCTGAAGTTGAGAACTTCTCTTTGTCTTTACTTCCAGTCCACTAGGTTGTCAATCTAGCAAGCCTTCCTTTTGACCTTGAAATGAGATTTTGGGCATCACTCCACAATTACACCAAAGAATAGAAGAGAAAGCAACTAGCTTCGAGAGTCTCTCCTTCAAGGATACGCTTAGGTTGAGAAAAAAACAACAAATACACCAAGCAATTGATTGGAGAAGAGGAGGTCATTAATCTCCCCTCGGAAGAAGTAAATGGGTGAAGATGGTAGATGGAGAAGATGGAGAATGCCTTGTGAATGGTGCTCCAAAGAAGAAGAGGGGGGGGGTGTAGTTTCATGGCTACGGGACTATTTTATAGGTTGAAGGAGTGGCAGTTCACGAGCTAGTAGTTAGTAAGGACATAGCACATCTGAACGTGTGAGATTGTTCCATGCAAGCACACTTCTTTACCCTGTCCGTCCACATTCTCCATGGTTAAACTTTAGCTAAATTAAATTTCTTAGTTCTACTCTTATACAAATTTCCCTGCAATTGCTTATCCAATTTCTCTGCAAATACTCATTAAGGAATACCTTTCATGAAATACATCACATTACAGGAGAAATAATTCATCATATTTAAACTTTCACTATAATTGTAATCACTATTACATCAATGAAATTCATCGCACAGAATAAACAGGGCACACACTTGCAGGTAACCCAATAGACATTGCACTTAGACATAAATCATGATTTTTTTCTGTGAATTAATCATTTTATTAGCACCCTGTTGACCCCATGCGTAAACAAGTTGATCGGGCGGCCAGCCGGCATGCTGGTATCCAACCCTGGCAACCGGCTCCCTGTTGGCCCATGCGTAAACAGGTCAATCGGTCGGCCAGCCAGCCTACCACCAGCATGCCGGTATCCAACCTTGGTAGCCGGCTCCCTGTTCGCCCATGCGTAAATAGGACGATCGGGCGGCCAGCCGGCCTACCGCCGGCATGCCGGTGTCCAACCCCGGTAGCTAGCTCCCTGTTGGCCCATGCATAAACAGGTCAATCGGGTGGCCATTCGGCCCACCGCCGGCATGCTAGTATCAACCCTGGCAGCTAGCTCCCTGTTGGCCCATGCGTAAACAGGCCAATCGGGCGGCCAGCCGGCTCATCGCAGGCATGCTGGTGTCCAACCCCTGCAGCTGGGTCCCTGTTGGCCCATGCGTAAATAGGCCGATCGGGTGGCCATTCAGCCCACCATCGGCATGCCGGTATCAACCCCGGTAGTCGGCTCCCTATTGGCCCATGCGTAAACAGGCCAATCGGGTGACCAGTCGGCCTGCCACCGGCTTGCTGGTATACAACCTCGACAGGCGGCACCTTAGATTCCCCCAACTAAGTACACATGCTCCACCCTTATAGGGTGGCCAGGTAAAACCAACCGGCCGACTACCGGCACACCGGTAAAATGCCCCGGTGGCCAATCTTTAACTCTCTAACCAATGTGCAGGTACGTTTGTCAACACGCCAAGTTTGACCTCCGGGATAAACATGTGGCAGCCAGACTCCTAGCTGGTGCAGAGCTCCGGCTATCTGCTACAGCCTATTCCCCTGAATCACCAGCTAAAAATTCCTAGCAGACCCCGATCCCTTCCAACCAGCATTCGCTTATCACACGGCGGCTACCGGTTAGTTACCTGAAAAGGCAAGTTGAATCGATTAGAAAGATATGATGAGATTTAATCACTTAAATCTCACAATCAATCAATCACGTTGACTGCGTGATTGAACCGAGACATATGCCAGGTTCCATCTTTAGATCCCCCCCGAAAGAAGGAAGGTAATCCCTTATAAAAAGAGGGCCTTCCACCAAATTTAGGCATGCTTCCACCCTTTAAGAGAGATGCTCGTTCGGACGTTGAAGGTTCTAAAGGAGAAGAGCTGCTCAGAGCCCCGATGCCCTCTTGCCACACCGGAGTGAGGACTCCTGATCACCGCTGACGACTCCCTACAGGTAAGCCCCTCCATCCTCGTCATATTATGTATGATTTAGCGACGTCTTCCTCCAGTCCCAACCATGCTAGACCTTTCCCACGTAAGGGAAAGGTCGGAGGACATGTCCGGATGTCATTCCTTCGGATGCACATTCAAAGGTACCGGCAGCCTCCCTCCCGGCTAGGTGAATCCACCTGGCACGGTCGAGTTAGGTTCGATCGTGACCCCTCTATCAGGTCCTTTTACGTGGAAATTCGTAGTTTCCCCACGTGTTTTACACGTTTTATCCGTTTCCTGTATATCTCTCTGGGAGGAGTAAGACTACCCTCCCGATGCCCCGGAAAGGCTTCCGGGATGACGCCGTCGGTATACATCCTTGCCGGCGTCGACCGTTCAGGTGTACAAGAATGTATGACCCGATGGTTCTCGATCTCTGGGAGGAGTAAGACTACCCTCCTAATGCCCTGGAAAGGCTTCTAGGATGACGCCGTCAGCATGCATCCTTGTCGGCGTCGGTCGTTCGGGCGTACAAGCATGTACGACTCGACAGTTCCCAATCTTCGGGAGGAGTAAGACTACCCTCCTGATGCCCTGGAAAGGCTTCTAGGATGATGCCGCCGGCATGCATCCTTGCCAGCATCGGCCGTTCGGGCATACAAGCATGTATGACCTGACGGTTCCCGATCTCCAGGAGGAGTAAGACTACCCTCCTGATCCCCCAGAAAGGCTGGGATGACATCGTCGGCAAGCATCCTTGTCGGAGTCGGCCATTCGGGCATACGAGCATGTACGACCCGACCGTTCCCAATCCCTGGGAGGTGTAAGACTACCCTCCCGATGCCCCGGAAAGGCTTTCGGGATGACGCCGCTGGCATGCATCCTTGCCGTCGTTGACTATCCGGGTGTATGAGTACATGCACCTGGGCGGTTCCCGGTCACCAGAGAATCTTTTGATCCCCTAGAAAGACTTCCAGGATGAGGCCACGTTTGGCCGGGCTGACTATCATGGAGAGAGGCCGGGATTTCTCGGGCTATCTGGGGGTGCCTAACACCTTCCCCAACAGTACCCTAAGCCCCGTATCTAGTTCTCTCATGTTTCGTATAGTGTGACACAATTTCACGTTATTCTCGCGATTTTATTGTCTCGATGGTGGAATGACACTTCCCCATCCGGTTTTCCTTATTTTCTACTCAAAAATAAGGTGGCGACTCCGTTCAATGAGCCATCCACCCCACGTGGTGATGCACTCCCAAAATCAACTTTCAATTCTCTGTACCTCAGTCCATCCGTTGGCAGAGCCGGTAGAACCCCATGGGCTTTCGGGTGATAACCGGATGAAAGAGAGGGTACAAATTTTTGGCGACTCCGTTCAACGAGCCATCCACCCCACATGGTGATGCGCTCCCAAAATCAATCAATTCTCTATACCTCGGTCCATCCATTGGCGGAGCCGACAGAACCCCATGGGCTTCCGGGTGATAGCCGGATGAAAGAGAGGGTACAGATTTTTGGCGACTCCGCTAGGGAGACTCGTTACATTTTTATCTTTTAAGTGGCTCAAACTCTCATTCGTACGCCTCTTTTACAGTCAATCTTTTGCTTTCCGCTAAGGATTTTTAGCGTACTTATCACATTTGCTAAGCGAAGCTGCTTTCAAATGCATTGAACTGCATCACCCTTCTTTGGTATCCCTGTAGATCCCTGCAGACCCCTGCAGAACCTTGCAGATCCTCCGTGTAGATTCTCCTCGCAGACCTCTATCGCTTGCAAGTTCTGGACCCCACTGGCTCCCCCTGTCCAGACCCGCTCACAAGTAAGAGCAATGGCCACCAGTTCCGCCGTGACATTCAGATCTTCCCCTTTGGTCACTGCGGCAGCCTCTGTGCCACTATCTGTAGTTTTTGACCCACCACCGCCTGTCGTCACCTAGACGAACTTCACCCGACCGATCATCATACCTGCTAGAGCTACAGATCAACCCAGGGCACCAGACCTGTCTACGGCTGTGGCATTCGACAATGCCACGTCTCATCCTGCGCTGCCCGCTTCTCTGGCCAATGAAACTGAAGGTAACAGGTCAGTTCCTGCATGGAACATCGGCCCATCCTACCAGCCACCCTCAAACACTGAGGGCATAGGAGGGGCCGACGCCTTCCAGCCACCCCGACCAGGACATTTTGAGCAGACTCTCCTGGCTCACCAGTTGGCGCGCTACCAACAGCAAGGTATTAGTTTGGTAATCCCACCCAGGCCAACCAACTATGTCCCAGAGAGGCCACATAATGAAGAATATGACGTCGTCACCACTCCTGTCGCGGGCCAATTCTTTCCACTGCCACTGCAACCGGCAACCACCACTACTGCTGCCCCAATGCCGGACCTGCAAGGGCAACTACTATAGAGGATAGCCGAACTGGAGGCATCCTTTCGGAACATGAAGTCCGGCCCACCGGAACCCTCCTGTTCCTTCCAGAACCTCTGTTTCTATTTAGAGGCGATGCTCCTTCCTGACTTCAAGATGCCCAAACTGGTTAAATGCAATGGGCACGGCGACCCTCGTGCACACCTCCGGGCCTTCTACGGAGACATGGCGGCATTGCAACACGAGGAGAAGCTCCTCATTTGGCTATTCTAGAAATCTCTCCAAGGATCTACACTATCCTGGTACATGTCCTTGGATTTGATGAAGATCTACACCTGGGAGCAGCTGGCATACATGTTCCAGGAATAGTACACGTACAACTTGGACTTGGCACCCAAGTTGGAGGATCTCCGTTGCCTCCGCCAATGTGAGAATGAGCCGTTCAGTGGCTATGTCGGCAGGTGGAGGGCCCTGGCATCCCAAATCCGGGACAAACCCTCCGAGGAGGACTCTTTGGACATGATTATATAGGGTGCTCAGCTGTCACTAGCAGCACTCCTGTGCATTCAGTCGTACTCAACCTTCTCCCAGTTAATCAAAGCCAACAGCCACCTGGAGGGATTCCTGAAGTTGGGGAGATTCTCAGCCCTTCCGTTTGGGGCAAACACCGGGGGAAGCATCCGTCCTAGGCCGCCGACCATAGGCGACAACACAGGGAACAACTGCGGCTCCCGGAGGAACGACAACGCGCGGCCATCTCCCGTGACCGTCGTGGCAGCCATGCCACCGCCATACCAGCCGTAGTAGGTGTATGCCTCGGCCCAGGAGTATCATCCATCGGTGATCACCCCGATTTAGCAGTTGGTCTACACCACCCGAGCGGCCCCAAACCAACAGCCTTGGAGGCCTAGGGCTCCACCCTCGGTAGCCGCACCAGAGCTGTTGGCTCACCGGCAATGGCAGGCAATGCCCTCGGTATCCTTTCAGCAAAGGAACCAGGGGCAAAATGGGGGTCAAACAGGTGCTAACCAACAGCGCCCCGTCCAACAGCAACCGCCGGAACCACGCCAGCCAGCCACCCCTGCAGCCGCAGCAGTCGCGCATAATAGAATATACGCCATTCTTAGAACCACTGAGCCAGGTGTTCTGTGGGGCCCAGACGCTACTCACGCTCCCTCCTGTTAGACCACCCTCGGCTGTTCTTCCTACCTGGTGCAACACACAGTAGTACTGCGAGTATCACAGATCTGCTGGCCACGCAATTGATCACTGTCAAACGTTGAGACAGGCTATCCAGCGTCTCATCAACTTGGGAACCATCGAGCTTCAATAGCGTCCCATATCTCCCAAGTCGAGCCAGCAGACTTTCTCGAATCATATGGGAAACTCCCAGGTGAACACTGTCTTCAAGGGTGCTCGCAGGCGGCTTTCGCTTGAGAGGTTTCAGCATATGTAGTCGGTTTCTGCCTGTCCAAATGGACGTGGAAAAGTGACAAAAAGATCCCTTCCTTCTGCACGACCGCTGGAAGCTGGGATCCCCTGGCTGAACCCGGTCAACCTCATCCGTCCTGCCAACCACCCACCGATGCTCAAGGAGCTCCAACCGTACTACTAGCAACTCCAGTTCTTCGTCCTCATAGTTAATAGCCACCAGAGGAGGAGGAAGTCTTCACGACCTGCATCGCAATAGGCGCCATCCCCATCTTCAGGAAAACTCTTCGTTCGAGTGGCGCCTGCGGTTGGCGCATTAGTGGTATCGGCTGCCGAGACAACTGTCCCGACCCAACCCAAGGTGATTCTCTACTCACCAACCACCCCAGTCAAAGCGGCCATCCCAGCGGTGCCTTCAATCCCCAAGGCCTCAACAGCCAATTTCACATCCCCGGACAGCACTCCAGCCAGCACAGTCGCACCAACAGCTGCAACACTAGTACCCCTCCAAGCACGTCTGGCAAAGTAGCAATTCTTGCCCTTAACCGTGCCATCCGCTCTAGCTGCATCTACCTTCGAACAGCATAAGGACAAGGAGGTAGTCGTCTTTCCCGCTCCCATCCCATTCTCACAATAGCTGTCCACATGTACAGCTATAACTAGGTCCGGCCAGGTATATCAACCAAAGTTGCGCCATGGAGGGATCTCCATCCCGGGAGTGCCAGGCCAGACATCGACCGGCAGTCGTTCGCCTGCTCCACCGGCTGTCGTCTCATCAGTACCGGCTACCGCCTCATTAGCACCGGCCACCCAGTCACTACCACCCCTAGACCTATCAATCCAGCTGTAGGGGATACGAGCGAATATCTCACTATGGGATCTACCCAGTCCACCTACCTGGCACCCAGCCAGGAGACCACGGGCACCGCTCCTACTAGGTCCATCATCTAGCACCCTTTCAGCTTGAGGGTCAACAAGCCATAGAAGACCTTAACGATCCCCACCTGCAAAATCAAGAACTTGAAGAGGTAGGTCCATGGGTCCAACTGCCCGAGTCTACCGGTATAACGTCTATTGATGAAATCAAACTTGTAAACCTTGGGGATGAACAACATCGAAAAGAAACAAAAATTAGCAAAGAGGTACCTGAGCCCTACCAGCAACAACTCCTCTTGCTCCTGCGAGAATTTGTGGAAGTGTTTTCATGGGATTATGAAGACATGCCTAGTTTGGATGAACGGGTAGCGGTCCTCCGACTACCCCTCAAACCGGGAGCTTGACCTGTGAAGCAAAAAGCTCGATGAATGAGACAGGAATGGGCCCAGAAGCTGAAGGAAGAAGTCCACAAACAGTTGAATGTCCGGTTCCTCCATCTTGTCTTCTACCCGGAATGGGTAGCAAACATGGTACCCGTCCCAAAGAAGGACGGGTGGGTACACATGTGTGTCGACTATCGAGACCTCAACAAGGCTAGCCCCAAGGATGACTTCCCACTACCACACATAGATGTCTTAGTAGATGACGCCGCCAAGTACGGGGTGTATTCATTCATGGACAGATTCTCCAGATACAACCAAATCCTCATGGCAGAGGAAGACAAGGAGAAGACCGCATTTACAACCCCTTGGGGTGTCTTCTATTACAGGGTGATGCCATTTGGGCTCAAAAATGCTGGTGCTACTTATCAAAGAGCCATGACCATCCTCTTCCATGGCATGATGCATAAAGAAGTCGAAGTCTATGTCGACGATATGGTAGTAAATGCGCGCACTCATCAACAGCATCTCAAGCACTTGAGAAGATTGTTTGAACGCCTAAAGAAGTACAAGCTTAGGTTAAACCCATCAAAATCAACGTTCGGGGCCACCACCGGAAAACTCCTCGGTTTTTTCATCAGCAAACAGGGAATTGAGGTAGTTCCCGACAAGGCAAAAGCAATCTTAGATATGCCTCCCCCATAGACGGAGCAACAGATCCGGAGCTTATTGGGAAGGCTACAATACATCGGGCACTTCATCTCACGCCTCACGCCAATTTGCAAGCCCTTCTTCAAGTTGTTGAAGAAAAATGCTAGCTTCGCATGGACAACAGAATGCCAAGTTGCCTTCGACCACATCAAGCGTCAGCTGTCCCGGCCGTCGGTTCTCATGCCACCTCATCTTGAGCAACCGCTCTTCCTATACATGTTGGTCATGGCTTCTTCCATGGGCGCAGTATTGGGCCAACATGATACCACCGGCAGAATCGAGCAGGCCATATACTACCTCAGTAAAAAATTTACCGAGGTAGAGGAACGGTATGAGTTGATTGAAAAATACTGTCTCTCATTGGTTTGGACAGTGAAAAAGCTACGACACTACCTGGTGGTCTATCCGGTTTTGTTGCTTAGCCGCATGGATCCCCTACGCTACCTCTTTGACCAGCCGGCCTTGGTGGGTAGATGCGTGAAATGGCAAATGCTCCTTGTAGAGTTTGACATCCGGTACGTATCCCAAAAATCCATGAAGGCCCAAGCCATGGCCGACCAGCTGGCACACCAGCCCTTGCCAGATTATTAGTCGTTGGAGGATTCATTCCCAGATGAGCCTATCTTCACCATTGATGAGCCAGATCCAGACCAGCCGGATCTTGACCAGCTGGATCCTAACCAGCTGAAACCCCATACCCTATACTTCGACGGAGCGGTCAACACTAAAGGACGTGGGGTGGGGGTCATCCTAGTGGATCCCCAAGGACGGATGCTACCCGTAGCCAAGCAGCTTCTCTTCACATGCTCACACAATGAGGTAGAGTACGAGGCTTGCGTCATGGGACTACGACTCGCACTGGAACTCTGGGTCACCCATCTGCGCGTATTTGGCGACGCCATGCTGGTAATCTCTCAAACCCTCAACAGGTGCAAAACCTGAGACCCCAAGCTCCAGCCACACCAGGAGGTCATACTATGATTAGTGAGCAACTTCCGGTTCGTCCACTTCCAGCACGTCGGTCACAAGCATAAACCGTACGCAGATGCTCTGGCCATCCTAGCATCGTGGGTAATGGTCATGGAAGGTTGAAGCATAGCCATAGAAGTCACAACACTTCACCAGCCAGCCTACAGTGAGGACATCTACTGCCTTACAGAAGTCCTCGAGCAGCCAGACGTATAATCGGCAGACAGTTGACCAACACAGAGAACCGGCCCTAGTTGATGAACCAAGCAATACAGACCCCAAGTCCCTAGATGGTGATCTCGAGAACTCAGCAAGAAGACCGCCCATGGTATTCTGACATACAAACATTTTTGGAGACCGGAGAGTTCCCATCATAAGCCACCACCCAAGATCGACGTACGCTGTCAAGACTGGTAGCCGGCTAAGTCTTCAGCAGGGGACAGCTCTACAAACGGTCTCACAACCAAACTCTTCTCTGGTGTGTGACCCAGCTCGAGGCACATACGGTTATGTAGGAAATCCATGAAGGTGTTTGTGGATCCCACATGAACGGGATCCTCCTGGCAAAAAGATCATGCTCCAAGGCTACTACTGGAGTACAATGGAGGCAGACTGCACCACTTACGTCTATTGCTGTCACCAATGCCAGGTTCATGGAAACCTCATCCACGCAGCCCCCAAGGAACTATACAACATGGCTTCCCCTTGGCCATTCTCCATGTGGGCCTTGGATGTGGTTGGCGAGATCAAGCTGACAGCCACCAATGGACACCGGTATATACTGGTGGCCATCGATTACTTCACCAGGTGGGTGGAAGCAGCTTCCTACAAAATAGTCACGGCAGCTGCCACCTAGAGGTTCTTGTGCAACAACATTGTCACCTGGTATGGTGTACCCTTCGAGGTGGTGACCGACAATGGCACCAACTTTAAAACCAAGCAGGTCACGGGCTACCTCGAGCGGTGCCATATCTGCCACCTATGGGTGTCCCCCTACAGGCCACAGATGAATGGAATAGTCAAAGCGGCTAACAAGAGATTGGTCCGGATCCTCAATAAGATGGTCCGGACACACAAAGACTGGCACAACCACCTCCTGTATGCACTCTGGGCCTACCGAACATCCTTACGGACTGCCACCGAAGCAACACCATATTCGCTGATATACGGGTCCGAAGCAGTAATGCTGGTGGAGGTAGAGCTTCCATCCCTTCGCATCCTCAAGGAGGAAGCAGACTCCGATGACTAGTGGTTGGAATCACGCTTGCTGTAGTTGAATCTCCTAGACGAGAGAAGGTTGAGAGCATTGGACCATTCCCAAACATATCAGCAGAAGATGGCAAGGGCTTACGACAAGAAATTCCGTCCCTGGCTCCTCACGCTCGGTGATTTAGTCCTTTGCGCCACCTTCCCAATAGGTTCCACAAGAAAATACTCCCCAAATTGGTGTGGCCCATAGGTCATCACCAAGACCCTCAGCAGGGGGGCCACCTACGTCTTTGATGAAGCCACCCAACAAAAGTTCGGTCCAGTCAATCTGTCGTAGTTGAAGAAGTTCTATCAATAGACAACTCGACCAGGGAGCATCACGGATGCTGCCTTTAGACAGGCCGGCCGCCGACTTTTCATACCGACTCCCCACGGCCATGAACGAACAACTCACCACTTCTTCTTCTAGGGGTTTACTCGATTTTCGCATGGTATCCAACCGGCCATCGGCACTTCCACCCTGAAATCCGCTAGCTCCTCCAGAAGACCTACACCTCGGGATAGAACTAGGGGCATTTTGCCCCTCCTTCCCTTTCATGCGCCCAACAGTCAGAGTCAATGGTGAAACTCAGTGGGCCAACTCCCCACAAGCTGGCCAAGAGACCAACTCCCTAGGGCCATGAAAGACAAACTCGATCGGGGATCATCACGATCGCCGCCTTCAGACAGGCTGATTGCCAGCTTTTCAGACCGGCTCCCTAGGGCCATGAAAGACAAACTCGACCGTGGATCATTGTGGTTGCCACCTTCAGACAGGTCAGCCGTCGGCTTTTCAAACCGGCTCCCCATAGCCATGAACGAACAACCCGCCAATTCTTCTTCTAGGGGTTTACTCGGTTTCCGCATGCTGTCCAACCGGCCGCCGGCACTTCCACCCAGAAATCCACTAGCTCCTCTAGAAGACCTACACCTCGGGATAGAACTAGGGGCATTCTACCCCTCCTTCCCCTTCATGCGCCCAATAGTCAGAGCCGATGGTGAAACTTAGTGGGCCAACTCCCCACAGGTTGGCCAAGAGACCAACTCCCTAGGGCCATGAAAGACAAACTCGACCGGGGATCAACATGGTTGTCGCCTTCAGACAGGCCGGCCGCCGGCTTTTTAGATTGGCTCCCTAGGGCCATGAAAGACAAACTCAACTATGGATCACTGCGGCTACCACCTTCAGATAGGCTGGCCGTCGGCTTTTTAGACTGGCTCCCCACAGCCATGAACGTCCAACTTGCCACTTCTTCTTCTAGGGGTTTACTTGGTTTCCATGCACTGTCCAACCAACCGCCGACACTTCCACCGACTAACTGAGAGGTCAGGTCCAGACAGGTACACTCCTTTCCTTGGTGAATTCCCTCTTATGACTCACATGTCGCACGATGCACGCATGATAAGCAGGTCAGACCCTTCAGTCGTCCTGCCTCGTCCATATTGGAAAGGAAGAGGGTCAACAGAGCTAGCCAAATCTCCACCCAAAATGTTTGTGTGTGTTCTGGGTCATAATCCATCGAAACGTGCCTGCATCCCCCTTAGTCTCAAAACCACAAAACAACCGGCTCACCATTTTTCGGAAGAAACACTTAGAAGCTAGAAAATGACCCGGCCGTCATCCATAGCCTGTTGCCCAATATTTACACACTCCATTGTCCAACCAGCCTACCACCACCTACCACCTTTGACATACCTAGCAGCCGCATCGACAGCCGGCGGTGAGAATAGTTCGCAGTAGCAGGTGGCACATCCGACTCAAGAAGTGCTATCTAGACCTCTGGGACGAACTACCGACCCCAGGAGTGACACCAACTACATCTAGATTTCTACATCGAAAACCTGAGTGCCCATCTTGTTTAACTACAATGGCATAAAGATGGAATAGGGTGAGTAATCTAGGTTCGTCCTTATCCCCATGGTCTTTGCTGATTCTGAGTGGTTACGAAAAATTGACGGGAGATCACTTCTCCCCTCGAATAACCTCCCATTTTTACCTAGCCTGAGTGCCACCTGAAAATGAGAGAGATCACAACCTTTGGCTCCCTCTAGGTAAGGTATTCCTCCCTTGGACCCAACCGCGACAACGTCGAGTTATTTCGCTTGCAAACAGCATGTGGGGAGGGCTAGTAGTATTCTTTTATTCAGTTTTCTTATTTCGATCTTCTATTTTGTAATAGAAAAGAACAGCAAAAAAAAAAGGAGAAGAAGAAAAGTCAGTGGCTAGAATCCTTCTTCAATAGAAAAAAAAAAAGAGAAAGGAAAAAGAAAAAAAAAAAAAAAAAGAGAAAGAAAAAAAAATAAGAAAAAGGAAAAGAAAAAAAAAAGAGAAAAAGAAAAAGAAAAGGAAAAGTTACTTGTTGCTGAGTCCTGAAAGCATACAGACTCCTATGTAAGGGAAGGGTAGATCTTAGGATTCCGCCAGCTATTGGTAGTCCAATACCCGGCTTGTCGCGATTGACCAAGTATCCCATTCTTTCAGGGCATGGCAACCCATCAAAGTCCGCCAACACAACTGGGTGCCCGAACAAATTTGCCGACTCCCACTTCTCCCTTTTTCTCTTGAACTAGGGCTTGACATTCCAACTAAGTCATCAAGATAGGGCTTGGCATCCCTTACAAAAGACCTGTTGGCAGCTGCGTCCTCAGCAGCATTGGGCTTGGCATCTTGCTGAAAGTCGCTTCAACCCCCGGGTTCCGATGCCCACGTTTTCGAAACCCGCATAGTTCTATCTGTCATCTCCACACACTCGGAGTGAACTTGTGAGGAAGAATTAGCACAACTTTGGGCAGAAGGATAGCTCTCGGATCTCTCCTCTCGACCTGGCTTTGTCGCCTAAGGGTCGCTTCCGCTGGACAAGGGAACCACGTTTTTGAGCACACCCGCATGAATGTCCAGCAGTTTTCTTTTGACGTGAGGTGAGACACCTTTCATTCCCCTACAGGTCCAGATAGCACAATTAGGTCGGAATAGCTACCTTGTGCGGACTCCATCGTAGGCAGCCGCCTAAAAACACCTCTATAGAACCAATGAGGTGAAACACAGTAGAGCGGGTCACCAGAGAGTGTCTCAACTTCTTCACACACCTCACCACATGTACTCACGGATAAGGGGAGGGAATGACACTCCCTCCCCACCTTTGGAAACTAATGTACAAATGAGTGTGTAGGTAAAAAAGCAGTTGGATAGTTCAGCCGGCTGCCGCTTAGGAGACATGGCTGCCCGCAAGGGGCCGGCACGTCGGCAGCGCCCAACACTAGGACGCTGACCATCCCTCGTAGGAATGAGGGAAGCCTACCACAACCCGTGCCAGACGGGACGTCATGCGGAGAGACAGACGGTTGCCAGGTAAATCAATCGGTAGCCGCTCCTAAAACATGGCAACCCAAACGGAACAGATGCCCACAGAGTGAAGGGTTGCGACCATGTAGCCCCAAGTACCGGAGGCCGCTACCTATGATCCAGCTGAGATGCCGCCTCACACAGAGGTAAGATTGACCGATGGGAGGAGGGAATAGTCGATTGCCTGGTACCATCAACCAGCAACCGCCATAACGACCCAGCTTATGCTGGCACCCGGCACTCCTGTCGTGGTACGAATGCCCTCTCCATATCACTGCCCCGTCGTACTCACATACAAGCACAAGTTCTTAGGAACGTAGTCTATACGAAAAATTTCATTAAACATGATTGATATTATTTATTACTTAGACTACAGACGTAAGATGACAGGCTACGGGTACACAAGGTCAGTCTGTGTCACTATCCCTTCGATGCCCGAACCTCCAACGCTCAAACTTTTGGTGCTCTCGTGTGATCTCTCGGGCCTCCATCCACTCTAGCAAGCCAACCAACCGGTCCTCACGGTTCATTAGCCACACCAAGACGTCCTCCCAGGTGCTAAGGCATTCCATCACCGTGCGTAAGCAGTCGTTGAGCAGGGACTCCGTGGCAGACACACCAGAAGCCGCACTTTGACCCGGAACCCCAGACGCACTGTAGTGAAGCATCGGTAGAAGCGGTCGGCCGATGCCTGGTTGACGGCCCATCAGTCGTCACGGCAGACGAGCTAGCCCGCTTAGAAGCGAGCCTCTCGTAACGACCTAGATCGACTGGCGTGATGGGTCAGGTCTAGAGTGGAACCTTCTACTGGTGAACCTTCTTCCGGCCATCGGTTGAGATGCGCAGGAAGCCGGCCAGCTCGACCATTGCCTCCCCTAATAGAAATTGGTTGGGAGGCCATTGACTCGGGTAGACCACGCTCTGCATCTGGCGTCTAGCACCTCGAACAGGAGCGCATTAGAGAGTTCCATTGGCCCAGCCTGGAGGCCGAGAATGAGTTGCGACTCCACCTCAGATAGGTTGGAGTACATCTCGGCCACAAGACTGGGGACGGTCTCCACGCGATGGAAATTCGGGATGAAGGGGAGCAGGCCCTGCACGCCGAACAGCTGCTCCACCTTCAACAACTGGTCGAAATCAACCAGCCTACAGTATAAAGTGCTCCTCAGGGCCAGGCGACTATCCACGGGAAACACCAACTCCTGGTCGGTGTCGGGAGGTGAGACGCTGTCGGTTGTCACCTCTTCGGAGCTGGTTGCTGTGTAGTACCACGGGAGCGCCATGCGAACTGACTCCGCATCCGAGGTTGCATCGTTGGGGATTTCCAGCGAGAAGTCCCCGGGAGGAGCCGCTACCTATCAACCTGCATCTTGTGACGTGTCTGACACCGCGAGCTCTAGAGAGGAGCCTCCACCGACACCTTGCCTTCCGTGTCATCCATCGATGGATGAGAACCAGAGGTGCCAGAATCGCCTAGTCGCTCCGACAGCCACCGTCTGTGAGCAAGTAAAGAATCGACAGATGAGTGGACTCAGCCCGATTGGGACAGGCAAGCTCCTTTACCGGCACATTGTTCAGGGATGGCGAAAAAATATCGAGCCACTGTCTCACAGACTCGACAACCAACCGCCAAACGTGGCTCGTGACGTTCTTGGTTCGAGGCATTACAGTGTCAAGGAGGATGAAGGGAGAAGGAAAAGATGGAGAGATGAAACCAACGAAGGAGCAAATGAGAAGAAGATATGAAAAATTTCAGATGGCTTCACCTCCGTATTTATAGGCAAATCTCATCACCCGGATTCCAGTAAGCAAGGTGGCAGCCAGTTCAAAAACTGGCTAAACGAAAATCAAGAAAGCTGAATGATTCCTGACAACTGTGAATGATACAACTGTTGGACAGAAACCAAGAAAGCTGGACGCAGTACGGGAAAGCTTTTGACCTCACTACCCGGTTGCCGGCACCCACAAGGTGGCTGCCGTGCAACAAGCCGGCTAGAATAAAAATCGAGGGAAGTACGGTGTGACCATTCATTGCACCGACAACAACTTTCGCAAAGCAAGCACGTGAAGGCTTTCACCTCACTACCTGGTTGTTGGCACCCACAAGGTGGCTGCCATGCAACCAGCCGGCTAGAATCAAAAATCTAGGGAAGTACGACGTGACCATTCACTACGTCGACGATAGCTTTCGCAAAGCAAGCACGTGAAGGCTTTCACCTCACTACCCGGTTGCCGGCACCCACAACGTGGCTACCGTGCAACCAGCCGGCTAGAATCAAAAATCGAAGGAAGTATGATGTGACCATTCACTGCACTGACGACAACTTTCACAAAGCAAGCACGTGATGGCTTTCACCTCACTACCCAGTTGCCAGCACCCACAAGGTGGCTGCGGTGCAACCAGCTAGCTAGAATCAAAAATCGAGGGAAGTACGACGTGACCATTCACTACGTCGACGACAGCTTTCGCAAAGCAAGCACGTGAAGGCTTTTAGCTCACTACACGGTTGCCGACACCCACAAGGTGGCTGCCGTGCCACCAACCGGTGGAGCTCCAGAATCAAGGAAAGTACGACGTGACGATTCACTGCGCTGACACTAGCTTTTGGACGCAGCACGTGAAGACTTTCCACCTCATCACCTGGCTGCCGGCAGCCATAAGGTGGCTGACATACAACTAGCTGGCTAAGCCCAACACCCCTTATGGCATCTCCCGACTAGGTGACTGAGAGTGTAAGCCCAACTCCATTTCATAACCAACGATGGAGGTTCACAAAGTGCGAAACCTCGCGTGGCTTACTACTCACGCATGGAGGGCCACTCAACCCTAGGACATCGGTTTCCTTCTATCGAGGTCATACAACCTCGCTTAGGGAGGGGCATTCTGTTGACCCCCATACATAAACAGGTTGATCGGGCAGCTAGCCGGCCCACCGCTGGCATGCCGGTATCCAACCCCGGCAGCCGGCTCCCTATTGGCCCATGTGTAAATAGGACGATCGAGAGGCGAGCCGGCCCGCCGTCGGCATGCCGGTGTCCAACCCTAGTAGCTGGCTCCTTGTTGGCCCATGCATAAATAGGTCGATCGGGTGGCCAGCTGACCCATCGCCGGTATGCTGGTATCAACCCCGGCAGTCGGCTCCCTATTGGCCCATGCGTAAATAGGCCAATCAGGCAGCCAGCCGGCATGTCGGTGTCCAACCCCGGTAGTCGGCTCCCTGTTGGCTCGTGCGTAAATAGGCCGATTGGGTGGCCAGTCGGCTCCCTGTTGGCCTAAGCGTAAACAGGTTGATTGGGTGGCCAGTCGGCCCATCGCTGGCATGCTGGTATCAACCCCGGTAGTCGGCCCGTCGTCGGCATGCTGGTACCAACCCCGGCAGCCAGCTCCCTGCTGCCCCATGCGTTAATAGGCCAATTGGGCGGCCAGTCGGCCCGCCACTGGCCTGCCGGTACACAACCCCGGTAGCCAGCTCCCTAGATTCCCCCAACTAAGTACACATGCTCCACCCTTAAGGGGTGGCCAGGTAAAACCAACTGGCCGACTACCGGCACACTGGTAAAACACCCCGGTAGCCGATCTTTAACTCTCTCACCAACGTGCAGGTACGTTCGTCGACGCACCTAGTCCGACCTCCAGGATAAACACGTGGCAGTCGGACTCCTTGCTGGTGTAGAGCTCTCCTATTCCCCTAAATCACTAGTTAAAAATTCTTGGCAGACCCCGATCCCATCCAGCCAGCATCCGCCTATCACATGGCGGCTACCGGTTAGTTACCTTAAAAGGCAAGTCGAATCGATTAGAAAGACATGACGAGATTTAATCACTTAAATCTCGCAATCAATCAATCACGCCGACTGCGTGATTGAACCGAGACATAAGCCGGGTTCCATCTTTAGATCCCCCCCCAAAGAAGGAAGGTAATCCCTTATAAAAAGTGGGCCTTCCACCCCATTTAGGCACGCTTCCACCCTTTTGGAGAGACGCTCATTCGGACGTTGAAGGTTCTGAAGGAGAAGAGCTACTTGGAGCCTTGATGCCCTCTCACCACATCGGAGCGAGGACTTCTGATCACCACCAACAACTCCCTATAGGTAAGCCCCTCCATCCTTGTCGTTTTATGTATGATTTAGTGACGTCTTCCTCGAGTCCCGACCATGCTAGACCTTTCCCACGCAAGAGAAAGGTCAGAGGACATGCCCGAATGTCATTCGTTCGGATGCACTTTCGAAGGTACCGGTAGCCTCCCTCTCGGCTGGGTGAATCCACCTGGCACGGTCGAGTTAGGTTTGGTTGCGACCCCTCTATCAGGTCCTTTTATGCGTAAACTCGCAATTTCTGCACGTGTTTTACGCATTTTATCCGTTTCCTGTATATCTCTCCGGGAGGAGTAAGACTACCCTCCCGATGCCCCAGAAAGGCTTCCAGGATGATGCCGCCGGCATGCATCCTTGCTGGTGTCGGCCGTTTGGGCGTACAGCATGTATGACCTGATGGTTCCTGATCTCCGAGAGGAGTAAGACTACCCTCCTGATGCCCCAGCAAGGCTTCCGGGTTGACGCCGTCGGCATGCATCCTTGCCTGCGTCGGCCGTTCGGGTGTACGAGCATGTACGACCCAACGGTTCCCGATCTCCGGGAGGAGTAAGACTACCCTCCCGATCCCCTGGA
The DNA here is from genome assembly GCA_024699675.1 of Amphibolis antarctica. NCBI lineage: Eukaryota > Viridiplantae > Streptophyta > Magnoliopsida > Alismatales > Cymodoceaceae > Amphibolis > Amphibolis antarctica. The sequence goes on from JAMKPZ010002258.1 coordinate 21,850, forward strand.
AGGGCTTTTGTGATGACGCTACCGGCATGCATCCTTGTTGATGTCGGCCGTCCGGGTGTATGAGTACGTGCACCCGGGTGGTTCCCGATCACCAGAGAATCTTTCAATCCCCTGGAAAGACTTCCAGGATGAGGCCACGTTTGGCCAGGCTGACTATCGTGGTTTTCCATTTTTAGAGCCGGAGAGAGGCCGAGATTGCCCGAGTTGTCTGGGGGTGCCTAACACCTTCCCCAATAGTACCCTGAGCCCTTTATCCAGTTCTCTCATGGTTCACGATTTCATGTTATTCTCGCGATTTTATTGTTTCGATGGTGGAACGACACTTCCCCATCCGGTTTTCCTTGTTTTCTACCCAAAAATAATGTGGCGACTCCGTTCAAGGAGCCATCCACCCCACATGGTGATGCGCTCCCAAAATCAACTTTCAATTCTCTGTACCTCGGTCCATCTATTGGCAGAGTTGGCGGAACCCCATGGGCTTCCGGGTGATAGCTGGATGAAAGAGAGGTTACAGATTTTTGGTGACTCTGTTCAAGGAGCCATCCACCCCACGTGGTGATGCGCTCCCAAAATCAACTTTCAATTCTCTGTACCTCGGTCCATCCGCTGGTAGAGCTGAAGGAACCCCATGGGCTTCTGGGTGATAGCCAGATGAAAGAGAGGGTACACACCCTAAAGAGTCAATTATCAATCATTCATTCCCTTTTTAGTAGGTAATCACCACAAATATAATTCACGACTTAAAACTTAATTCATGCATCATTAAACCTGGGATCACGCTGCCTTCCATCTTCGGGTGCCCCAAAGAAGGAAGGCGACCCCTTATAAAAGAAGGGGCCTTCCACCCATTTCAGCAGGCAGACACCCTCTTGACAAAAAAGAACTTTGCATATAATTGTTTCCTCAAGAACTTGTGCGGACTGATGGGTGAGTCGTGGGGCGTCGATACGGAGACAATGTTCGTGCCATGCTGGGGGTTTGGAGGAGCCGGCGACCGGGTTTTTCTTATCGGATTGCCGGTAGTGGGCCGGCTAGTTCCCCGATCCATACGTCTAAGTATCATTTTCGGGGAACTGGCAACCCGATTTTCTTACCAGATTGCCGGTGGCGGGCCAGCTAGGCGTCTGATCCACATGTCTAAGTGTGGTTTTTGGGGAGCCGGCGATCGAGTTTTCTTACCGGATTGTCGGCGGTGGGCCGGCTAGCCACCTGATCCATACGTCTAAATATGGTTTTCGGGGAACCGGCAACTGGGTTTTCTTACAGGATTACCGGTGGTGGGCCGGCTAGCTGCCCGATCCGCACGTCTAAGTATGGTTTTTGGGGAGCCGGTAACCAGGTTTTCTTAAAAGATTGCCGGTGGCGGGCTGGCTAGTTCCCCGATCCATACGTCTAAGTATGGTTTTTAGGGAACTGGCAACCGGGTTTTCTTACCAGATTGCTGGCTACAGGCTGGCTAGCCACCTGATCCATACGTCTAAGTATGGTTTTCGAGGAACCGGCAACCCGGTTTTCTTATCGGATTGCTGGTGGCGGGCTGGCTAGGCGCCCGATCCGCAAGTCTAAGTATGGTTTTTGGGGAGCTGGCAACCAGGTTTTCTTACCGGATTGTCGGTGGCGGGCCAGCTAGTTCCCTTATCCATACGTCTAAGTATGGTTTTCAGGGAATCGGCAACCGGGTTTTCTTACCAAATTGTCGATGGCAGGGTGGCTAGCCGGTGGCGGGGTGGCAACCGGGTTTTCTTACCGGATTGCCGGTGGCGGGCCAGCTAGTTCCCCGATCCATACATCTAAGTATGGGTTTTGGGGAACCGGCAACCGGGTTTTCTTACCAGATTGCCGGAGGCTCTTCTTTCTCCTGCGTAACATTTCGTCTGGCGCTGTTCCTTGTCATGGCACCAAGTTGTCCGAGTTTTGCGAGCCGTGGGGTCCTTGTTCGTTCCTGCGAGGAGTGATTAGTGTTGGGGAGTCGATCATACCTGGGCATCGGTGGCGGCGGTTGGCTTTTTTACCGGGTAGCCCCTTTCTTTCTCTGCGTGACATCTCATCTCGTGCGGGTTGTGGTCTGGGCATCTAGCCGTCTGAGTTGGGCGACATGCGTGGGCGAGCTTTCCTCGTTCTTGCATGGAATAGTTAATATCCTACTGTGGGTTGTGTCGAGGAGTCGACCATCCCTGGGTATTGGTGGTGGTGGCTAGCTGATTTACTTGGCAGCCCCCTTCTTTTTCCGCGTGACATCTCGTCTTGCGCGGGTTTTGGTCCGAGTGGCCGTATCTCTTAAGTGGCAACCAGCTGAATTGTTTGACTAACTTGTTTACCTACACACTCATTCGTATATTAGTTTCCAAAGGTGAGGAGGGAGTGTTGTTCCCTCCTCTCATTCGTGAATATCTGTAGTGAGTTGTGTGAGGAAGTTGGGACACTATCTGGTGGCTCTCTTTCCTGTGCATTGTTTTGTTGATTTCACAGAGGGGCTTCCAGGTGGTTGCCCGAGGTGGGGTCTGCGTAAGGTAGCTGTTCCGACCCAATCGTGCTATCTGAACTTGCAGGGGAATGAAAGGTGCCTCACCTCACGTCAAAAGACAACCGCTGGACATTCACGCATGTGACTTTGGAAATGTCAATCTAGCAGACCTTCATTTTAACCTTGCAGTGAGATTTTGGGCGTCACTCTACAATTACACCAAGGAATAGAGGAGGAAGCAGCCGGTGTCAAGAGTTGTTCCTTTAAGGATACGCTCAGGTTGAGAAAAGAACAGCAAATATACTTTGTGAATGGTTGGAGAAGAGGAGGTCGTCAATCTCCTCTCGGAAGAGATGAGTGGGTGGAAAATGGAAGATGAGAAGATGGAGAATGCTCTGTGAATGGCAGACGAAGGAAGAAGGGGGGGGGAGTTTAGTTTCATGGCTATGGGACTATTTTATAGATGGGAGGAATGGCAGTTCACAAGCTAGTAGTTAACAAGGGTGTGGTGCACGTTCGGACGTGTGAGATCTTCCTATGCAATCCACTTGTTTAACCTATCCGTCCACGTTTTCCATGGTTAAACTAAGTTAAATTCCTCAATTCTACTCTTCTACACATTTTCCTGCAATTGCTCATCAAATTCTCCTACATATACTCAAAGAATACCTTTTGTGAAACACATCATGTTACAAGGGAAATAATTCATAACATTTAAACCTTAACTATGATTGCAATTGCTATTACACCAATGAAATTCATCGCATAGAACAAACAGGGTACAGGCTCAAGGGTAATCTAGTTTACCCTTGCATAAGTTCATAGGTACATGGCTTAATCCTCGGACTTTGCACTTAACATAAATTATGATTTTTTTTCTGTGGATTAATCACTTTATCAGCAACCTAAAGTGTCAAATATCAATCATTCATTCCTTTCTTGATAGGTAATCAACACAAACATAATTAATGACTCAAAACTTAATTCATGCATCATTAATGTGAATAAATGTGCATAATGATCAAAAGTATAGTTCCTTGCAATTGTCATAATTCAATACAAAATGAAATTAAAAATCATTAAAATACATGAATTAATATCAATAAAATGCACACTTTTGAGTCTAAACAAAACCCCCATACTTAAGTTTTGCTAGTCCCTTAGCAAAATACTAAAATGAAATTATAAAAACTATGAAAGTAATAAAAACTACTAAATAAAACTAACTAAAACTATGCTGGGCCACTTTCGTAGGGAACACGACTACACTTAGCAGGTGCAGCAAGCCTTTAAACCCCTAGGTTACCCTAGTGGCAGAGTTGTGTCTCTAGAGGGTTTTCAGAGGATACACCCATAAAGTCCAAAGAAATAAATAAAAAGAGAAAGAGAGAGAGAGAGAAAGAAGAGAAACAGAACCAACCCAAGGATTGTTTGAATCACTTGTTGCTAGAACAATTTCAAGGGAATGAAGTGGCTCAGTTTTTCAACACTCCCTCTCCTTGCCCTTAAATTGAATAGACTCATTTAAAATGTGAACAAGGAGTCACCTATTCATGAGAATCATCTATCTTATGCAAGCAAGAGGAATTCACACCTTCACCACTCTCAATCAGAAATTAAATCATTAAAACAAGAACACACATCTCACCAACAAAAGATACTCCCATCCTTTCTAAGATATTGGAAAATGCTTTAGCCAGTAGACAAGGGATAAGACAATAATACACCATCACTCAGAATGTTAACTCGTTGATATAGTATCATTCTACTTCATTCTCACATTTCAAATGACTTCAAATATTCCCCTTTTCTACTCATACTGACATTGATCCTTTAAGTTTTTTGATTCTTTTTTTTTCTGTATTCTCTTTTCTTTTCTTTTTACAGTACTTCCTTTTCCTTTCTTTTTTTCATTTTTCATTTTGTTTTTTTCAAAATCACACAAAGTAAATGACATAACTAGCATTGCACACTTTGAACTAATAAATGACCCGTAATCGATTAATTTCACCACCTTATATCTCCCTAGCTTAATTTCCAAATTGAACTCCCTAATGCATTAAAGCTCATACCCTTGCTACCTTCCTTCACATCACCTCTAACTCATAAAAGTTTAGGAGATACCTTAAGATAATGCTCACTAGAATAGAAAATTTTCATATCATGATCATTTTTATGGTGGCACTCGGCATAGGTTCTCTCCACTCAAACAGGGTAATGAGAAAGGAAAATAATTCACTTAGAAAACTAGGTTAACAAGGCATTAATTCAAATGAAATAGGAAGACTCAACTCATTGCACAAGTTAATCTAAAATCCATCACATCTAAGGGCAATAGGTTATTTGGAATTGGCTCTGGAATTCTCCTCTCAATATAATAGGGTCTTTCCATTAATTCTAATAGCAACACTTGAAACTTACATTCCTTGAGGTTTGTTCTTGAGAAAAACATAAAAGATATTCAAGATGTGAAAATCAAAGAAAAATCACAAATATTCGGAAAGAAAATTTGTAAAAAAATTTAAAAATTTTGAACATTGTTAACATACTTAAACTACTTAAATACTTAAACTACTTAAACATAATTAAACATAAAACTTAAACATAAACCTTCCCCCCCATACTTAAACTTTGCATTGTCCTCAATGTAGATGGAAAAGTTTAGTATAGATAAGAAAAATTCATGATAAATACGAAATATAATAAACATCCCTAACATCAAACATGGAAATGTGATGCATGCTAAATAATGCAGTGAACTTAATAGGATGAAGCATGTGAAATGCATAAGTAATGTTGCAGAAATTAATTACAAATGCTATGCATCAATAAAATATGATGATAAGGATGTGATATTTTTTTTTCAAAAACAATATAAAAATAGTGCTCCTATATATCTATGCTTGTGGAATTGTACTAGCTCATAAGAAAACCAGGTCATTTATCATAGACACCACCATACTACAGTCTTATTGGCTTAAGCTAAGTGATGTTGCACATCCCCTCCATGAGCTATATGCCCATCAAGTACGTGAGGATTCGACACAGATTGACTTGGAAGAGCACCTTTGTTCCTTAGGTTTAGTGAATTTGATATTTGGTTCAATTGTGTCTCAATTCTTTTAATAAATTGATTATGTGCAACAAGTTGAGAATTGGATTTTAATGCTGTATCTACTTTTTACATTAAGCTTGTTAATTGTTTCTCAAAATTTTGATCATGAACAAGTTGGTTGTGGTTTAAATTTAAAGAACTATTGTTCATTGCATTTGTTCAATAAAAGGCTGCCCTACAAATTGAGGTGGTTGTTGGCCTGGGTTTTTCCATGAAAATTTAGGATGGTTCCTCCACCTAGGATTATAAGTAGGATTGAAATTTGAGTTGTTACGTCGATTACAAAATGTAGCATTAACATCTCCGAAGTCATTTAAAATAGGATAGTCTTCTACAACATGACCTATGGCAATGTAACTTGTACATTTAGGCATGGTAGGCTCATTCTTTTGTTTAAGTTGTAATTCATCAATTTTATGTATCAAGCTAGCCATCTTAGCTTCTAAGGCAACATGTGGTTCAACAATATGGACTCCCCTAGGGGTAGGAATTTGTTCCTGACTTACTTTAGCAGCACTCTCTCATTAGGCAATTCTTTTGGCTAGATATTCTAAAAATTTCCAAGCATTATCTATTCCTTGGTTCAGAAATCCATTTTGACTTAAAGATTCCAAGAGTGTCTTTGTGTGATAATCAATTCCATCATAACTGGTTCAGATTTGGGTCACTTTTTCTACTCCATGGTGTGGTCATTGAGCTAGGAGATCTCAAATCCTTGCAAAATATTTCCAAAAAGGTTCTCCTGGTTTCTATCTACAATTTAAAATTTCATTTTTCCTTTTAATTGTGACATGCATTGGATAGTATTTTCCTAGAAATTTAGAATAGAATTGATTCCAAGTGATAATAGAATTCGGTTGTAAACTGTATAGCCATATTTTTGCACTATCTTTTAAAGCAAAAGGCATATACCTCAATTTAATTGCAACAACAGTCATGTTTGGTACTTTCTTCATATTACAAACTTCATTAAATTCTTTTAAAAACCAATAGGCATCTTCCTTTCCAAATCCATGAAATTTTGGTAACTAGTTGATGTAATTGGAATTTAATTCAAATCTATCATTAGGAAATTTAGGTAGTCTTATGCAGGAAGGTTCATCCATTAAATTAGGGTAAAACATACTACCTATTGTTTCTTCTATAGGTTGTTCTTATTGCGGGATAGCCATAATTGCTCTTCTTGTAGGTTGTAACTAACCTATGAGATGAATCCCTAGACCAACCTGACGTACAACATTTAAATATAAAAGAAGATTTGCTTGTGTACTGTCATTAAATAAGCTTTAGCTACCATTTCATGTTGTCATGCACAGGTACATCTATTGACAATAATACCACAACTGTAGCAAATGATATAAAATTTCAGATTTCATAAACATGCAATAAAACAACAAAGATGTTCATTTAGTTTTAAGCACAATATAGCAAAGACGTTCCAAAAGAAATAAAAAAAAACATTGCAAGTGTTCAACAGGGGAGTTTTTGAAACAACCCATAGCCAAGCTCTTGAGTAAATTAGTTTACCCTCGAACAAACATGTGGGTAGATAGAAAATATTACACACAGTGTTGCAAAGTATTTGCGTAGGGAATTAATTCATGGAACTACATTGTAGAAGAAGGCAAGGTTAATTGATGAATAAGTTCAGCATTACAGCCTCCACCAACTAGCTAAATCTTGTAATAATAGAGATTATCCCAAGCACAATAAATAAGAGTGTCTCTATTGATGAAACAGAAAGCCTTGATTCTTCCTACAAATGGCATGTTAGGTGTTCCCAAATCTTCCAATTGCAATTCAATGTAGACTCAACTCCATTCCCATTTTGCAATGTCCTGTACCCTCCAAATTTCAAATTTCATTTCATCATCCCACCATCTAATTAAACTTAGAGATTCAAGCTCTCCATTAGTTCCCCCAAATACAGCTAGCTCGACTAAATCATAGAATGAACTTGATAGTGCTCTCATAAGGTATGGGATAGGTAGGAGCTTCACAGATTCATCTTCAATGTTGATGGCAATAATCGTAATCTCATTAATAAATGTACGAGTACAGTTTGTTGTCAAGTAAATGATTCCATCAATAATCACCTGGTTTCTGTTGTTTGTTGGTCTTCCTCCAAAACAAAACTCTTCTGATAGGTTGCCATTAATGTTTGCCAAAATGATAAACCAACAAATATTGCCAATTAGTCCACATTCGAGGTTCCTCTCAACAAAATAATTTATACATTATCCTCCTATCAGTACCCTTAGACGTCAATACTGTGCCTAAATCAAGTAACACCCCATTTTGCAATGTCTTGTACCCTCCAAATTTCAAATTTCATTTCATCATCCCACCATCTAATTAAACTTAGAGATTCAAGCTCTCCATTAGTTCCCCCAAATACAGCTAGCTCGACTAAATCATAGAATGAACTTGATAGTGCTCTCATAAGGTATGGGATAGGTAGGAGCTTCACAGATTCATCTTCAATGTTGATGGCAATAATCGTAATCTCATTAATAAATG